>JAECUM010092875.1:0-250560 GCA_016617855.1 Megalonaias nervosa | reverse complement strand
TGTTTCAGTATAACGTTATACGTCTGTACTAAAACGTTACACATCGGACTCTGCAGAGTCGTGGTTAACCCTGTGATCGATAATAATCTCCTTACTACGGCTATCACCGTCGACGTTTATTGCGCCTCACAATCAGTTAGATATTTCTCTGGAATCTAGAACCTACTAAACGTTTGTACGAAAGCACCAGCTCCCCACCAGGCTTCGATACTTGGTAAAGCGAGAAGGTATTAATGTATCATTTTTAAACGCTTGCCGTTCGTTTTGGACACTCTTACAAAACATTAAACAGGTCCTTGCAGGCATAACATTTCTTGTCACTGCAGTTACCTCCTTTCTGTTGCTTGAGGTTTCATCCTTTCCTTCGACACCGGTATCCTGTTTTGAATTTCCTGGCCTTTCAAAAGCAGATGCAATATGATTCTTTCCTATATATTGTTAATGGTTGATAACTGAGCAAACTAAGTGAGTCCTTCTTACATTGTATCCACTTTTCCATAACATTTAACCATCGTTAAAGATAGTTACTTGACTTACTTCTTCATTATCTACCTTCTTCTCTAGTTTACTACACATAATGTTTTAAAGCCTCTGATCTGTCAACTCCAAACTTTGTAAAAGAGCTTCTTTTGTCCAAGTCTAACGCTTCGCTCACGTAAAGACGAGAGTACGTGTTTAACGGAGTTAAGGCCATTGCATTTCTGGGCCTATATTTACTCTAATACCTGTGTATGCTCTATTTCCAATTTTTTTTTCTTGTCTAACTTTAATTGTGCCATTTCTTCTTATCACTTACCTCGCTTTTCTAGCTTCTTTTCTCCCTTTCTTCTTATAACTGTGCCCATTTCTCTCATTCTATCCTCTCAATTTCTGTTTCCTTTTTCAGCTATATTATTTTCACTTTTACTTGGTTTTCTATTTTTTGTTTTCATTTTTCAAACTTGTTTTTCGAAGTCCCTCCTTTTCCCTTCTACCTTGCAGCAGAATACAGTCCTTTATGAAATTTAAATCTGTCAAAAAAAGAAAATCTCAATAGATAAATATGCGTAAGTAAACAGATTTGTAGAGCCTCAGACGAATGAGTAACTAGTTGAGCATTAAGTACATTATCATTCCCGCGTCATAGCTATTGCAACGAAACTACAAACGTATATGTCCTCATCTTAACTTTGCCTGTTTTAGAAGATGCCGCTTTGATTTATAAACGTCAGACAAGGAATTAAAAATATAAATCATTATTTAATACAAACTTTCATATATGATCGTACCAAACTCAGAAATTATCCATTCAACAAATCAGCTGAAAACGATTCTGAGCTGTGTTGTTTTTTGTTTATAAATATCACACATGCATGCGTGAAATTTGTATATGATCGAAGTGTTTAACCATATTATGAATAAATATATTGAATCACATGAATCGAATTATTCTCGTCATTTACTGTACGGAAGATGCATATTTAGTACAGTACAAGAATACATTAAGCACAGGAATTAATACATAAGATTTTTGCTCGTAAATTAATCACTATCACCCCAAGACTGATACATGAAATGTCAGATTTTAATAATACACAGTGTGAAACTAGGAAAATCATGAGCTAATCAGCGAATGTATATACTTCGTATAACACGTGAACATGAATGGAAGAAATATAAATTCCAATAATAATAATGATGATAATAATGACTCAAGCAGATTCTTTGATACGACAACTATAAATCATAAGCTTTATATATGCATGTTATATGCTTTGTATATGCATGATAGACTAAATTCAAAACCCGAAAAATATACACATCAAGCCATCCTGCACTGGTGAACTGTATTCAGCCTTTAATAATTTTTAATACGCATATACCTGTTAATGCTTGAAATTCTTACTTACGTTGTCAGATGTAAAGAACTTGGAATATCAAACACATATTTAATTATTACTATTTACTTAAAGTTCGCGGATTCGACTGCGAGGGAACAGAGTGTTATGACGGGTTGATGTCTTGTATCTCAGAAAGTGGAACATGTGACTGTAAAGAAGGATACCGTTTCCTTAGGCAACGATGCTATCCAGGTATGGATCATTTGGACATTACGAAATCACGCTCTTTGTATCCACGAGAGTTTGTTGGTCACAGGGATAAAAATGTATTGTCAATATTACATTATATTGTTCTGCAGACTTTTGTCTGCTGTTTGCAGTAAATTAAAATAAATGGCTGTGTCTATTTGCTTTTAATACAAAAGTCAATTTTCCATAATTTTCATTTCAAGAATTTTCTTTCGTTTTTTGTGTTTTTCTTTTTATATAGTTTTAACGTGGCATGTGGGCGTGCGCAACTTTACATGCACATAATTCGAATGCTCATGCCATCTGTTCTATTCATTATTTGTTTCTTTTCTAAAACCATGGCTGTATAAACAAATATATGTTTTGATGGTCTATTACTTTCTGAGTATATTGATTAAAAGTTTGAATTTAAGCTTTAGGAAGGAACGATGTATATTTATGTGATGGAGGAAGTCGACAATAAGAAAGCTAAATGCAGTTCTGACTATTTCTTCATTTTTAAAGTCTTCCAGACATTGGCAAATCTACTTGAAGTTTGCGATGAATCAATCAAATGATATATCCTTTGTCCTTAATTTAATTGGATTTGTTGCAGAATCGTACGACTAGACACTTTTTAAAAAAAATTAAATTTTGAGAAACTCAGATTTAATAGGTTACTAGATTCACAAGGAATGTAAATTGTTATCCAAAATGTCTTTTATCCAACCGCTCTTACAAAATACAGTAAATATATTTCAACATCGGCATTTTACATATGGTTGTTCGACCCTCGAAACATTCGCTGTGTGAAAACTGTATATGTTGACTGCTTCTTGACCTTTGACCCACCTAATTAAAAATGGGTTTAAAGTTTAGAGAGGAAGTACAGAAGTATGTAACACTAGCATTATTTATTGTTTTTCAGAGTAACAAAATTAAAGGTTTCATTCTTATGATTTTGTGTTTCTTACTGAAATATCCAAAATGTAGTCCATGTATCCTCACTTGCTTCATTCAGCAGTCTGTCTATCTTTCATAGTTATATCAAATATTATATCTGTTTACAACGCACTTAGCTTATTTTTAGCTACTTCATGTTTTAGTGATGCTCAAAAATGGATGATTATCTCTTCTTTGAGGAAAGAAACCCCTAACATCCTCTTGTTAAAAAGGAGAAAGTGTCCAGTTTGGAGGGAAATAATATGGCGCTGTCTGTAAAATATGTCTCTATGTCGCTCCAGAAAAGTGATTCCTATTCTTTAGCTTATCTCCGTGAACTAAGATTTAATTGTTCTTCATAGATTTAAACGTTCTGGTCCTTTTGTATTATTTTCACACTTGTAAAATATTGGACCACATAATATTTAAGACCATAATATTTGGAAAATTTATTACAAGCACGCAAATTTGCTCTGGATCTACTTTGGTTGTAGTGTTTATTTTCAACGTTTAAATTACACTCTTTATGACAATACCAGGATTTTTAAATATTGTGTGTTGACCTATTGCACGAAATTACTAAGACTCTTATTTAATGATTTCCGTTAGCTATGTTTTTCTTAGATACTGCATGGCAGTAAGCGTTTTTATCTGTACTGTGAAATAAACAGTTCATTTTTGTAGATTATCCTTCCCATCGTCCTTTAATGAAATTATGATAAAAGTATAATTCAGAGATTCACGAGTTCCTTGTTTCATAAATCATACAGAACTATATCTACCTTTTTAGTTAAGGCACCGTAGGTTCATATGAATCTCTTTTATACCATCATTTGGCTGTCGACTACATTTATATCATCACATGGCTCTCAGTCACTTATTATAGCTCATACTGTTCCACTGAAATGTCCCTGCCACAACGATACGAAAAAGATGAAAAAATGAAACTCATTATCATCAGCATCATGCGCATACTTTTTATTCAAAATATTTTGTGTACAATTTATATTTAGACAAATCAATCTGAATACTTGACATTAGCAATACACCTAACATTTATACATTGATCCTCATTCTCAAACATTTTTTTTTTTTTTTAGCTTTTATATTTCAGCCATCGGAGGAAACTGTTCTCAGTCATACACATGCGGCAGTGAATATTCTACATGTTCATATCCATCTTATATCTGTGAATGCATGAATGGCTACGTTGAAACGAATGGAGTCTGCCAAGCAAGTACGTAATTTAGAGCAATACAGCAAGTAAAATACATGTCAGCATTTATAAATAAAAAAGTATGAAGTTGTTATACATTTAAGTCTGTTTATATCTTCCTCCTATAACTGCTTTCGTAACATTTTGTCAAAACTATACATAATAAAAAAACCATCTCAAAGAAACTTGTATAGATGAACGTTTAAAGCCCCTCCAAAAGGAACATAGGAAGTAATCCAAAGACAGTACCCAACTTCCACATGGTTAACATATAATAATGCAAATTAATAAGATTCGCGAATTTCCACGCAGCGATTTTTTTGGTGGCGATAGTTATTAATTGACGAGCAAACAGATGGAACGAGGAAATTACAGTCTCGCATACGTATTGTGTCGGATCAAATTAATTAGTAAACTAACTTTTGGGCAACAAAACAGTTGAGAATAGTTCATTCAGTGCAATATTCAATGTGCTGTGTGTGTGTGTGTGTGTGTGTGTGTGTGTGTGTGTGTGTGTGTGTGTGTGTGTGTGTTTTGTTACGAAGAACTAAATGAGAGATAAATAAATTCATGTTATCTTAAAAACAAGACTACAGGAAGTATAGTATTATAATATTATGTATATACTTCAGTAAGATGAAGATTTACTCTATAGCCGGCACACTATTATACTAGTTCATAAAGTATTACGTCATGGAATTGAAATTATAGAAAATATTAATCATTGCTAGTGCTTGGATTTGACTGTTCCCGAACGGATTGCTTCCAGAGAAATGCCTTGTGTAGATTTTTCAAAAGATTATGGACTTCTGTATGCATATGTCCTGATGGGTTTATCCAGAGTGGAAACTTCTGCTTGCCAGGTCTCTCTCTCTCTCTCTCTCTCTCTCTCTCTCTCTCTCTCTCTCTCTCTCTCTCTCTCTCTCACACACACACACACACACACACACACACACACACAGACACAGACACGCGCATCATTCAAGAAAACCAAGCAGACGATAGTAATGACACTTGTTATTTTGACTTAGTATGCTTCTTATTTTATATCCAACTTTAGTTTTCTGGCGGTAATACTGCTACCATTACGAGGATAGGGTAAGAGTAATTGCATATAATGAATCTCCACTTGAGTAAGACCTAAGTCGCTGTAACAATTAAATCCAAGTGCAACATTGCGTTCCCCTTTTTGTGTTCGCAGATAACTCATAATTATCAAGATGTCATTTTGCAATAAATGTATTTAAAATTGTTTAGTGCATGGCGCGAGCTAAATAAGTGAAGTTTACAGTTTAAATTTTGTTTCCCTGAAATGTAACTCATAACCTCAGAAAGGAGAAGCATCTATCAGGATCACTCTACCTTGGGGAAGCAAAGCTGGACCGTCTGTCCATGCTTCTATTACAAAAGGTACGATCATATCGTAGACAATATCTTGCGTCAAGCTCCTGTACGTAAACGGCCATTATATTGTAGGAGCTCCTGTACGTATATGACCATTATAGTGTATGTTACTTGGTGGATTATTCGCTTGCTAATTGTATCATAAATTCCTTACTCGTGTTAAAATTATATCCTGATAAAGTATTTTATTTCCATCCGGGGGATTACATTTTTGTTTTGTGATTTTTGATGATACTAGGAGTTGGAGCTGAATGCAGAACAGTTGGACAATGTGCTGACGTCCACGCGCATTGTGATTCGGACTTAACATGTAAATGCGAATCTGGATACACAGAGTTAAGCGGTGTTTGTGCGAAAGGTAGATACATAAGTTATTTATATATAACGTAATATTTATCAAAATCAGTTGCATCAACTTATCGGAATGTCATGGTCGGTTTAATTTGTCATATATTCGTTCTTTATGATGGCGTTTGGCATTAAATGTTGACGTACGTCTTTCTTTCAGCATGGACACATGTATAATCTCTGAATACAAACTTCTGTAAAAGGCGTATTTATAATATAAATTTTCATTGCTTTTACTTGTCAATAATATACATTTGTACAACAACATGGTCTCTGTAAATGATAATTAGAAGAAAGAAAGAAAAAAAAAGAAAGAAAGAAAGAAAAAGAATTATTTTCAAGTTCGGTATTTTAAGCTTCTACTGGCTGTGAATATATTTAGGGCTGTAAGATTTTCGTAGTTAAACTAAGATATGTAGAATGAATTAGAGGCTAGAGGTTTGAAAAATGATACAAAAGTTAATTGCAAATGAAGGTTGAAAGAAGATTGGTGTTTTGGGAATTGGTGCTAGAGAAAGACGTATCCTTTAGAAACCTCAGATACAGTTGCTTTAGTGTTGCATATACAAATCCAAATAGCTTGTAATAGGCTTGAATGTGCTTAAGGAAACAGTTATTTTAAATCGTTTTTCACTGTGGAATGTCAAATGATATTTCGAAGCCTGGATTTTGTACTTTTACTGTTGCATTTTACAACATCTGTCACTTCGATACAGTTCTTAATATATATTAATGGCTATTTGGCTAATGTATTATGTTTTGTCCTTGATGCTGTTTTGCAGATTCGGATACCTGCAAGCCAGAAGATTGCTATCATTCAGCATTAACGTGTTCCAACATTAACTGCACATGTGCCCCTGGATATGTTCAAGAAAGCAATACCTGCATAGCTGGTGGGAGATATAACCTATACCAAAACTAAATGGAAAATTATCGACTCAGTATTGTCAAAACCTATCAGTTTTGTCTCTACTATTTGTACCTTTAAACGCGATTTTCATTTAGCAAAGACGTGACACGAATACGTTAATAATGAGAGTTATCATCTTACTAATGAAAACATTTAATAGTGTTCAAGAATATGCGTACTAATTTCTTTTGTACAAAGATACAACTAGTTTTAGAATTAAAAAAATAATCATCTTTATGGAAGTTTCAAGATTAAAAACCATATTTGTTTTAATAATAATAATAATAATAATAATAATAATAATAATAATAATAATATTCAATATACTAATGTTTCAAGTCTTTCTTTTAATTTGGTTCTCAATAGTTTAAGTAGGTTCGTGTTATGATTTCTTTTCTCATATAGATTTCGGTCAGCCGTGTGGATCAGGAACTTGTCACGATATATACGCTTCCTGTAGCAACGCCTTTGGAACATGCCAATGCACACCGTCGTTTATTTATGATTTTCAAACAAGAACATGCAAACCAGGTATGTATTCACCCTTGAAGCTATTCGCTATCATAAGGACAATTAAAAGCACAACAACGTTATTTTATAAGGACATGCATGCTATGTTAGGAAGATCTTGTCAACATCAAATCAATGACTGTAGTTGAATTTTATATTCATTGTTTTATAATTGCTTGTATGTATTACGAAATGGATAAAGAGTTATTCTTTATTTTTTTTTTTACAAAAAGCAAAAACAAGCAAACGCTTGTCACTTTTATATAAATTGTTTCAATGCTGATGAAATAGAAGGGAATCTCGGATAATAAATCTAATATGTATTTATTAAAACACTACTTGTCTACAGCTGTGGTCCATTGTTGACGTCTTATAAATATAATATGTGCTTCGCATTTTATTAGATATTTGTTAATGCGTGACCGTATGCAACGTCACTTTTCAGATGGCCTTATGTTCTCTTATTTCTTCCTTGCAGATATTGGAGCTGATTGCTCAAGAAGAAATTGTTTCTCGGACAATTCGTTCTGTAACGGTGATAAAATTTGTGAATGTATGACCGGGTATACATGTGAAACATGGTCTGATCAATGCGTGCCAGGTATTTATTTGTGAAAATTTATCTCCCTCCTAACTGAAAGCATAACTTACCAAAGATTGTCAAATGAAATCTTGCCTGAAAACGAATTCAGAGGTTCACGCATTTATTGGTTCATAAATCATACAGAACTGTGCCTACCTATTTACTTAAGGAACGATACTTTCACATGAATCTCTTTTATACAATCATGTGGCTATTGGCCACATTTATATCATCACATGGCTCTCTGCCACTTATAATAGATCATATTTTCCACTGAAATGTCCCTGCCAATACTGCCAGTATTTAATTAATGTTCTTAAGATCGGCTCTTTCTTATCAATTACCATTCCATTTTCGTGATATTAAAGAAATGATAAGTAACTGATTTCTCACAGACACATTGTTGAGTAAATATTTGTCATTCTTTTTTAATTATTTGATGCCAATAACTTTTTATAAGTATTTGAGTTACTATGCAAGAAACTGCTTTAACTATAATTTGATTCTAAAGCTGAGTAGTGTAAGGAAGTTAAACGTCGAAACATCAGAGAGGGTATTTTACTGAGATTTTCTCTGCTGCGATAGATATCGTTAAGTATTTTAATGCATCGTTTCCTATCAACACTAGGACTGGGAAAAAGCTGCTCAAGTATAGGGCGGTGTAGTTCAGGTGTGAGCTGCATATCTGGAATATGCCAGTGTCCTGAAGGCTATGGAGAAATAAATGGTTATTGCTATCCTGGTAAGTAATGTATATTTCACGGTAAAAATACGAATACTGAGTTGCTATTCAAGACCTACTTTGACTATATGTTGCTTCTAGAAGTGAGTTGTGTATTGAATCATTTCTATCACAGATTATCATTAAAGAGCTTAAAACATCGGATACGTGATTGTCCTCTCTGCTGTGTTAGATATCGTTAGGTATTTTAGTATATCATTTAGTATCATGTTACGTATAGGCTCGTTCAAAAGTAACAAAAGAAAAGAGTGAAACCAACAAGCTTTGTAAGTTTTAACAAAAATAATTTATTTCCCTAGAAAACACGGTGAAAAGGTGAAAACAGAAAACAGGACTTACAGATTTTGAAGACAATCCAAACATTTATCCTAGTACTAAAAAAGTACAAGTCCTATCACTAAATAGTTTTAACTGAATCCAGGTTCGAATCTTGATGACGTTCCAAGATGGAGGATGATAACTTCAGGTGAAGTCTTTATACGAATGTCAAGAGTTCCACGTTGAACCATAGCTTTTAATGTTTCAATTTAGAATAAATTTCCATCGAATGTCTTTGTCACTTGTATAGTTCTCCAGGGAATAAATTATTATATTCTAAAAATAGATGAACTTCTGAAGAAGCTGTCATCTATGATAAACATCTCGAGTTCCAAAGATGTAAAAATACAACTCTTTACGGCACCTAATAGAAATATATCCTTCTTCTTGAAGATATATTATACGACTGACTATTTCACGGGGATCTGAGTATTTTCAAAGTGAACTAAGACGTCATTTCATGCGCGCACGATGGAACGCGTGGCTATTTCATCATCAAATAGCGCATTAAACAATGCAATTACACGTAGGCCAGAAAAATGACCTTGGCAATACCCAATCGTTTTCGCGTAGTGTTTACTCAAATCGACCAACCACAGCATGATAAAATCGTGCTTATGCGAGTCATACTACGTTTTATATAAACATAATATCTCTTTCAAAAATATCAGATCCTGTGAAAATAATCATTACAATGAAATGTAATGATACAAAAATAAAATAAAAAGAATTTAAAATTAACACACAAATAATTAAATTATATATTTGTAACAATCAACACTACGAGTAGGAAACACAAAAATTGCTTGTTTTAAAGAAAATCGTACCTTTTAATTGTCGAAATGGAAGGAGGGGAAATATTTCTTTGATAATGATCTAATTGTATTTATTGAAGAATAATCTTCCTTACGTTTTAATCCAATGTTTACATTTTAGAAATTTTACTACAGTTATATTTATGCATGGCCTTACGTTGAAATCCCTTATTCCTATTAATGCTAATTTTCAGATGGCCTTGTGTACAGTTATTTCATCTTTACAGGTATTGGAGCTAATTGTTCTGAAAGGGACTGTTTTTTGGAGAATTTATTCTGTAACAGTGACAAAATTTGTGAATGTATGCCCGGGTATTCACATGTCGAAGGGTATCATCAATGCATACCAGGTATTTATTTATGGAAATGTATTGGCTGCCTAATTGAAAATATAATTTACCATGGATTGTCAAGTGAAAATGTATGTGAACACTAATTCAGATTTCCACATGTTCATTTTTTCATAAATCATACACTATTTGTTTAGTTAAGGCGCCATAGATGCACATCGATCGTTTTTATACCACAACTTGGTTCTCTCACACATGTATATGATTATGTTGCTCTCGGATACTAATAATAATTTACATTCCAAATATAGTTAATTAACCTATTGAAGGGCAACTCGTGGTTCTAGATAACCATTCTATTCCAGTTATGTTAAACAAGATGTTGGAACTCGATTTCTTATTGACAATTTTGCTTTAATATTTACGAATGGTTTTTAATTTTCCTTTATTCGGAAAGTTGTTGTAACTACTTGAGTTGCTATTCAAGAAATAATATTAGCTATATTTTGATTTAAAACTGAGTTGTGTAGGTAAATAGTTGTTTCACAAACTATCATTCAAAGACTTGATACTTCAGAAAGGTTTTTTTCCTAAGATTATTTTATCTGCTGAGCTAGATATTATTGGAAACTTTAATAAATTGTTTCTTATCAACACCAGGATTGGGAAAAAACTGCTCAAGTATAATGTGGTGTAGTTCAGGTGCGAACTGCATATCTGGAATATGCCAATGTTCTGACGGTTATGGAGAAATAAATGGTTATTGCTATCCTGGTAAGTAATGTTTGCTTCACGGTATATTAACAAACCAAATAATGAATACTCTTCATTTTTACTTATCCTATTTTGACATAGTTTCCTGGTGAGTATAAAATTCTTTTTGTGGTAAATTAGATCCTAGGATATTCGCATGATTTCATGGTTTTTGTAGATACGTGAGACTCACCGGCCCGACTCTTGCATAGTTCAGCAAAAACTAATTCCAATCAAGGATTACCTTAACTCAAGTTCTATATGAAAACTCTTTATGAAGAGGAATGTTTACAGGTGTTATATATATATATATATATATATATATATATATATATATATATATATAACTATATATATATAACTATATATAACTATAATATATATATATATAATGTGAGAGATCTTTTTACACGAAAATACGGTAAATATTTTGATCAATCCTGCTAATATTTAAGAAGCATTTGGGCAGATAAAACTTAACGGTATGAAACAAGCTGGCATGTTGTTAAACGTGTCGTAACTAAGAAAGGGATTTTTGTAACCGAGACATTGAAAACTTTACAATTAAAATAGCCACTACAAACAGAATCCGAAACAAAATGTTTTCCTACTGAATTGTTGGTACATTAAATATTGACATTCTCTTGTTCTTAATGCGTTTTTGTGTCATAATATTTTAAAAAGAAATTGAAAATTATGGAATAGGGAAAATGTCAGGATTGAACCACTCTTTGATCGCTTTCAAATTCATGTTGTAAAATATGAGCTACGATCTCTGGAACTCTAATCTTGTGGTATCACCCTTCGCGCATTAACTAAGAAACTTTGACATCTCCATTTCCGATCCTAAAGTCATAAACTGGGTTTATCATGCATACCTTGCTCCGAAAACTCGACCACCAAATTCACTGCTTTCCATTCTTCCACACTCTCGCGACAAATTGTCCAGTTCCAACTTCAACTGCTACCTTTTACCTACCCTTGTTGACAAAAGAAATATGAACCCATTCTTACCATGAGTAACACTGCTTATCACAACGGTTGTTTCCCTTTGTTGCTTTGAACTTCAATAAGGGTTCCAAATTTCCAGGGTTCCTTAGGTTTCTTTCTTTGTCCGTTTTAGATCCCATTTTCAGTACCACTCGAAGTTAATTTTTGCAGATCAGGTTGCTTAAGCCATACTTACCGCGGTGTAGAAATAAATACTCATTGTCGATCTAATATTCACTCACAGTGTCCTTAAATGTTTATGCCAAATCACGACAACTTCATTTGCATCTGAACTTACCAGTATCGTGTTTAAATGCACGTTGAAGTTTACATAAGAAACTGTCCAAGAAATATAATTACTTCTCCAGCCTAAGAAAATAATTGGTTTTGTTAGCAGTAGATTTACACAAACGTAGGAAAATACCTTTGGTGTGTGTGTGTGTGTGTGTGTGTGTGTGTGATAAGAATATATAAACCTCGCTTTCTACAAGCTTAGTTGTGGAATGGATAATAACTTGTACGTTTGAGAAACTGTTTCGGATACTTTCGAGTCTGAGAGAGTTTTATGGAGTTATATTTAAGCAAAACAAAATATGGAATATATTAAGATTCGAGATACATCGCAATTTATTATATTTTTAGCAGAGCACTAGTATAAAAACTCAATTGTATATCAAACAGCTATTGTATCTTCACTGTCTCTTTTTGAGGTCTGGATAGGTACTGTAGTGGTTCTAATTTCAAATGCTATGGTGATCATACGACATGTTATAAAGAGTACTACGACTACTACTACTACTACTACAAATACAACTACGAGCATTACAGCTACTACTACTATTACCGCTACTACTACTATATCTGCAGATGCGATGCTGGTTACAGGCAGATAGGATACACATGTTTGGCAGGTAAGAATAAAAGGCGTTAATTTAATTTTTGAAATTAAGGGAAAATGTTCACACTGTAGTATTTGTTATTTTTTTAAATTTTTTTTTTTTTTTGCTACTGTTGGGTGTTTGTTTCTTTAAAACTGTAATTGTTGCAAACAATTGTACTTTTGTGACTCGTTACCATCACACAGTAGATAACGTAGAAGAAGACCTGAACTGTGAAAAACATACTTTTAAAAGTATATATATATATATATATATATATATATATATATATATATATATATATATATATATATATATATATATATATATATGCGTGTGTGTGTGTGTGTGTGTGTGTGTGTGTCAAAGCCAGTATTAGCGTGTAAGTCAGACTGAAAAGTAAATTTAAACCATATAAGATACTCAGATCAGATTTCACCTATTATATTTTGCGTAAATTTTAGATTATTTTCACTAGAATTTAACAATCTTAGTTGATATTTTCATTTATAAAATATGTATATCAACAGGTAGCATAACTGCATCTGTGTCTATAAACATAGGTAACATTTTAAACAGTTTATGGTCTTTTTCATAAGAAATAAACAATCAAATGAAACTTTTTTTAAATTTAGTCGTTATACGTGTTTTGCAGTTCTTGTGTGTTGCATGTGTAAATATTTTAGATCATCACGCACGTTCCAGAAAGAGCATTTAACTGGATATTATTCTTGAACCGTCACGTGGATATCGTATATTCTTTACAGACCCTGGTACAAACTGCAGTCGTGTTCCATGCTCCAGTGAAAATATGAGATGTTCTAACAATTCAGTATGTATTTGCAAAGAAGGGTTTACTGAAATCGATCGAAGATGCAGAACAGGTAGTTACCCTATTCTTCCCAATTATTTTGACTAATGGTTACGTGGGCTAATTCTTACGATCCTCCTTCTGGTTATTTATTTACTTATTTATTTATTTAGTTAGTTATTAAGTTATTTATTTAGTTATTTATTTCCCTTGCAATGGTCTGCTTTAAGAATTTCATTTCTTTTGCCATATAAACGAGCACAAATAATTATTATTCCGATTTATATTTAAATCGTTTCCTGGTCTAGATCATTACGACAATATCAGGAACAGGGGTATATTAAACATTAATTGTCCTAAATGTCAGTAAAGTGATATACCTACATGACATCTAACCATAATTTGTTGAAACGATCACAGCCAATAATTGAAAAGTCTTTAACACATGTAATTGACCTAAGTAAAACCTATGTATAAAGACAAATTAGTAACCAGCCGTTCTGGAATGTGCTAAAGCACACCCAGTGTGAAATATGAAGGAAAAGGGTGATTTTAGTAAACTTAGGGTAATTTTAGTCTCACCAATACTGTCTTAAGTCTTTAAGATGAAACCGAATGTTAATCATATTATCTCAACAAGCAGTCGGGATTTAGGAAGCCTTGCTCCTGTCCACAGTTCTCTTCAATGTCGGTGACTCTTGGTTAGGTAAAATGAGTAAAGAAATAGAATCAGTGTTATTTGGCTTGATTTTATAAAGGTATTAGGTTTAATATATCACAATATTCTTATATTAAAATTATAATGCTATTTTTATAATGACAACAGTATAAAATGGTTAACATATTATCCTACACAAAATGGCAAATGTTGCTGTATCTAAAGGCCGCAACCATTGAAAATAGTTGTAATCACTAACTTCTTGGCATCCTAATGACAGCATTCTAAAGTAGTGTCTAATTATGTATGTAAATCGGTTTATTCTAAAAGAGAACCGCTCACCAAAACCTAGGAAATAAATCCTTCCCGATATGAGAATTCTATATTTTAATCCATATATTCAACGGCTGCATGATTATTGTCACAAACGCAAACATTCACCGTTATTGACTTTGCAAATTATGAGTGAATATTTGAAATAAAACTTGGCATTTTGAAGTTTTAAGTTACACATATTATTGATTTAATGTGTTCCGTCCTGTAATTGAAGCAAAGTTTTTCTTGCATGTGCGAGACTCGTAAGTTCCGGCTGAGTATATGTTTTCAGTTCCTTTGACAGTTTGTGCTGAAGATTTTATTGATGTTCAAACTTGAAAATATTTCAGCTAGCAGACAAAGGACCTTTATTTAACATTTTTGGAGGTAGCCGGGCATATCCACTGAAAGTTAAAATGTATATTTTGAAGGATATTCAAACCCAACATGTACTTGATGGCACCAGCAAATAATCGTCAGCTTCCATGAAATCTGCATTCTGCTACATCAGACAAAAAAAGGCCACAAAAAGATAATTATATTTAGAGCGGATGAGATTTTGAATTAGTATCGGAATTGTCAATTATGTTCTAGAAAGAATGATATTTTGCTATATTTTTGCTACAAAATTATAATGCAATATCAAGCTCCGCTGCTTAATATTTGGAAAAGAAATGTTGTAGATCAGTTAATAGTGACAACATTCAATTAATATGAAAACTGTAATACTTGGTACATATTAATCAGACAGGTATATGCAATTTCTATACATTCGAATATGTCGAATATGTCGCATTCTTTTCTTTACAGCGTACGAGATCTCCTGCAGTAGTGATGAATGCATGGACGACTCATCAAACTGTAGCATCGAGAGTAACTGTAGCTGTCCAACCGGATATAAATTAGTTGATAATAAATGTAGAGCAGGTTTGTTACTTTGTGTATTCTTTCTAAACAAAACAGATCTTCTAATATACCAAGGTAGAACTGACAAGTAAAGTAGTAAACTAAAACAAATGTTCAGAGAGGGTACATTGTATCCAATTTATAATATAATGTATGACACAGTTGTGGTATTTTTACAAGGTAATATGTTTCTACGTTTGATATGTACTTCACTCCCTTCTTTTCAATGAATAATGTTTTGTTATATGTCCATTATGTGTAACCACAGAGCTATACAGTTATTGTGGGAATACAACTGTGTGTGCAGACAAGTAGAGGACGCTACCCATATTCACAGTGCCAGTGCAAGCCTGGATATACTACTGATCTAAATGGGACGTGCACATTACGTAAGCATACAACTGTATCCAGTAAAGTCGTGCAAGTGAATAGTATAAGACTAAGACAAGATGAATACAACATCGATTGTTATGCAGATCTGTCACAGAACTGTACAACTTTTTGATCTTGAGTTGACAAGATGATATTAAGTACTGATTTGGGGAGGGGGAAAACATGAAATGGTCAGCTATTAAGTTTTACGGATATAGGCCAGAACATGTTTTGAGGTGAAATCCTGGAGGGGGGCGCTTGCTCTTATGTGCGGGCGCCCATGAGTACAGTGAAAAGGTTTCTAGAGTATCTAAATTTACTGCTGAATATTATCGGAACTTGAGAATTATTATCATTAATTTGAAATTTAGTATGCTGATGAATAGCATTGATTCTACTTTCTGATAAATGATTTTGCTATACAATTTTGTTTAATAATGTAGAATAACAAAGTGTATTCAGTGGAGACAAATCTCTCTCTCTCTCTCTCTCTCTCTCTCTCTCTCTCTCTCTCCACAATGTTAACTTTGAATACAAAATATTTCGTAAAAATAGCAAACATATCATTTTGGGGTTACGTTACCTTTGAGAGCAAATATAATAGTAGGAGCTGGACGTCTTAGTTACGATGCCTGCTCAGTTTAAAAGTATGTAAGAAAATATGCTAACATTGAAATGCCAAATACCCACAACGAAGCAAATATTCAAAATAAAGAAGTAATATTCCATTTATGCGCACATTATGCTGCAATGCTCTAATGTATTTAGGTAAAAAAAGAAAAAAGAAAAAACAACTTTGAAACATATTAAATCCATGTAGTTACAGTTATAGTTCCAGAGTGATCAACAATTTTTATATTTACAGGAATTTCTGGGCTTGGTTCTCATTGTTCAAAGGACGAAGACTGCTACCTACATTATTGGGAATTCAACAATACACATTCGAATTTGGCATATGATCAGTCTGCATCGTGCATCGACAATATTTGCAGCTGTAAGCCAGGCTATGTTGGAATGGGCAATAATGGAATATATATTTATTATAGACAATGCCTGCCTGGTATGTTATTGTTTATTCCTTTTGAACTTAAATATGTATTGTTTAAGCCCTGGTGTTGAAATATGAAAGTGGTGTTACATGTATTGCAAACAGAGTTTGACTGAGGCTATTTCCTCAAAAGGCGTCAGATACAAGAAATAGCATTAACAAGAAAAGCAAGAAAAGTGTTTTCATCTTTTAGAATGTATTCTAT
Organism: Megalonaias nervosa; assembly: GCA_016617855.1. Taxonomy (NCBI): domain Eukaryota; kingdom Metazoa; phylum Mollusca; class Bivalvia; order Unionida; family Unionidae; genus Megalonaias; species Megalonaias nervosa. Next base: position 233,498 of record JAECUM010092875.1, on the reverse strand, counting down.
CCAACTCTCTCTCTCTCTCTCTCTCTCTCTCTCTCTCTCTCTCTCTCTCTCTCTCATTAAGCCGTTTTTATTGTGTCAAAGAAATGTTTTCCTTTTCGCTTCGAATATCAGGTTGAGGCAAAGTAACTCCTCCTGTCTACAGTTATGGCAACCTTCACCAAATCTGACACAGACAGAATAGCAGTTAATATTGTCATTACTTCTTATCATTTATTTCTTTCTTTACAGGATGAACGTGTAAATATTTTAACATTTGGCGATATTTCCAAAATAATGTTGACGCTATAAATTCAACTTTTTTCTTCATTTCGTTTATAACGTATTTGTTTTCATGACCATTTATTTCTTCTCTAATTTCTTATCTTGGTTTTGGTATTCTACTTCAAAAACATTCTGTTTTGAAAATGCAATTACAACAAGATTCGGTTTTGAAAATGCAATTGCAACAGCTTTTTTATATTATCCTATCTCTATTTCCTCTTGTTGTGTAAATAATATTGGGCCAAGTTATTCTTGATCTGTAACTAAATGTCGTACTCTTTGATTTAAATTTCATCAAAAGATTTCATCTAGGTAATTTCTAATTGTCCTATTTCATTCTAATATTTATGTCTTGGCCACATAAATTTTACATTTCTGCTTCTCTAGTTCTGTTGTTTTGATGAAAATACACCTTATTAAAGGTTTCGTATTATAGAAAACGAGTAATTAAACTCAAATCAGTAAATCTTTTCTTATCCATTAGTTGATTATGTCGTATCAGTCATGTTTAGGTTCTTATACACTGGGAATTTTTGATGGATATGTAGTATGTGTTTCTTCTGTGTCTAGAAAATAGGTGACCTTCATACGCAGGGTTAGCAAATGATTGATTTTTGAGACCTACTGTTATGTATGTCTATACTTTTATAACTCCTGGTATATGGTTTTATCTAATTGTTGTAATTTTTATCCATGGCTGTAAATTGCATAGAATATCTTTAGTTAGATTTTGCCTACTTGACCTTAGTCTGTTAAGGGCGTTATATTACATAAAATCTATAAATAGATGTTTCCATATATGTTGACAATTAATAATAATAATATTAATAATTAAGATTTAATGGCGCCTTTGGATTAATTTCCCATTGGCTGATGGGTTTCGACGCTTTTAGAAGGAAGAATTCGGTACTTCTCATTGTTTGGGCTGGGTCACATGAATATGCAAATTCGAGCCAAATTGAGTAGTAAGATCCATCATGTAGGGTACATTGTGAAATTTAGTCTCAATAGAAGGTGTATATAAGGAAAGAACTCAGCAATCAGATTCATTCTGATTTTTGAGTCATCCTCATTCTTTGTGTTCCAGTTGTAAGTCTGCAGATGTATTTGATATTGTACTTAGATATTATTCGAGAGGAAACCTATTTGTTTCGATTGTTCAGTGGATATAGAAAGTGTTCATTATTTGGACTATAATATTATTCTGGCAATTTTGCGAATTATTCGAAGGAGTTTTGGACGTCACCTTCTTGACAACGTCACTGTTCTTGGCGGACCAGTACGTTTCGGGCTTTGAAATTATTACAGAACGTTTCATTCATTTGGGACTTTCGTAGAACTTTATCGGGATTCACTTCATATTACTATAAGCTCCTCTCACATTTTCATTACAACTTTGATAATTATATTCTTTGTTAAGTTTTGCAAAACATATTGGATTTGCTTTTATTTTACTTAGTTTATGGCCATAAAGTGGTAACACTACATTTTAATACCTTCCTTACTTATAGCATTCATATAACTACAGCCTCCACATTTTTAGACATTGAGCTGGCTTTATAAAATTATTTCCTAAATTACTTAGTATTGCGTAGAAGTACAAGTCCTGTTTTACTATGTTATAAAATCTTCTCCATTTGTGTCTCTTGATTCATTTCTATCATATTTAACGCCAATTCATCACAAACCATAATATATTACAAAATCCTTTGTTATTTAGTGACAATTAAATGTTTGAATCCTTTTTTATGATCACTTGTAAAACGTAATTGTGTTTGAATGTTTTAGAATAATTAAGTGTATAGTCATTTATAATGTAATATTTCGGACTTTCGTATTCATCACTGCCTTTAATTTCACAACTACCATTACCATCAGCCCTTTTTCGCTATTTACGTAGTATCAAGAATGGAACATGCACAATCGGGAAAAAAATTAATTTTTTTTATCTTTTTCAAAACGAAAAAGAGTTGAAAATAATGGATGAAGATAGCTCACCAGTAAAATCTGAATTATCTCAAAAAGATTGACTAGAAAAAAATTACTTCAGTAATTTTTTCTAAGTGCCAGAGCAAATAAAAATTTCCATATTATTTGCCGTATGTCATAATATATTAATATTGAAGAAGCTGTAAAGTTAATCATACCAGCGAATTTAGAATTTACTGCCTGAGAGCAATGGATTTCCACCGGACACAATTGCTACTAAATTAATAGGGTAATGCATGCTAATGCATAGCTTTTATCGTTGAATAAATAAATAATTGAAAATTACTAAATGACACACCTTTATAGCATACAGTACCCGCAGAAAAATATGTTGCTTTGAAACTGATATGAAAGCTATGAGATCAAAAATGGTCTGAATCAAGGTGACAGAACGCTATAAAGGTGTTAGAAACAACTACAAAAATCAAACAGTTTTGAATAGGATAGAGGAAGGGATACAAACAGCCACAGTAGTTATAGAAGTTTCTGCAGATGGAATATGTTATGAATTAATAATTGTTCCTCTAGCTTTTATAGGTGTTAGCACAGCACCTGTAAGTATGGTTGCAAGCTATTAAGGAAACAAAGTATTTAAATTTAAACATAATAAAATCTTCCTTCAGCAAGTTCACCAGCGTCAGTGACAAGATCAGCAGAGCGATCAATGACAATGAAGTCGACAATAAGCATTTTTATTACCTGCAAGTGCAGCACATGCAAATCAGTGCAAAAGGAATAAAATAAATACAGAATCAAATGATAAAGAGGAAAGAAAAAACTATAGGAGAGAGCAATATCTTGGAGACACTTACAGGAAAGAATACAAGTTGAAAAAGAAACTTTAAATATAGGATATTTAGATTTTGTGTGCGTTAATTTTTCCTGTACCAATTAAACACTATATTACAATTGATGGTCCCCCCTGACAACGAATATATTTTACCAATTCAATTTATAATAGAAAATTCATACTATTCATTTCATTACATTTACAACCATGAACTGAATCTGAAAAGAAAACTTATAAGGGACTCACTAAAAATGGTGATAACGAAAAAGACATTGATATTGAATGCATCAGGCACAATCCAAAAAGCAAAAAGCAATCTAAGGAATTATACAGTATTCATCATTCAAAAGCCAGAAAACTATACAGGTATCTGCTAAACCAGGAACACTATGTAGGTTTTTAAAGTCACCACAAAGTATAAATTTCATAGATCAGATGACTAACACAAAATTATTGTAATGGTTACTGATGATGCTTTCAAGATGCATAACCCGTAAAAGAAATATCATAACGACTGTTTTATATATTGTTAATGGCAACAAGAAATAAGTACGAAATGGTACAATTTGCAGATGAATATCTTATTCAGAGACGAAGATGGAAAAGTCTTATATTTTCACTCCCTGCCTGTAAAGTATGTCGTCCACGTCAAGTAAATAGCGTTGATCAGTGACATAATGACGGGACAGAAATCTCTTAAAGATCCTATTCATCTTCCTTTAAACATTTACACAAAACAGAGTAAAAAGATGCTGCACTAGGTCAAACCATAAACAGTAGGAGTGTCATAGTGCATGTTAAGTAACTTTGGTTCTGGTTCTATGTAGATCATGGCCTTCTATCCCCAATGACAATTTTTCATTTTAGCATAAAAACCACATACTATGTGCAACCCGTGGATTAATAATCCACAAAACTGAAGTGACCAAACAATTGCCAGGATCAAACAAGGTAGAGGCAGTGACCTGGATCAGTAACCGACAAAACCGGCAAAAACACCTATGACACTACTGTCGGTAGACGTTTTGCTCGACTTTTATTGTCTGTAAATCAGCACCCACCCGGTTCCTTGTCTGTGCTCAGAGTTGTCGGTGATTTTACATTTCCGCCAACATTCTCGAATTCTGCCATGCTAATTATTTTATCCTCGATAGCCACCAAATACGGTTTACTAATTTTAATGAGACTACTCTGTGCAGCTGCGAGCAGTTCTAAATAGACACGTACTTGTGAATGTAACCGTATCGAAATTATTTTGTCAGCAACATCCGCAATACCGGTTATTATCGATATAGCCCCGAGAATAATTCCGATTGGTGCATCTATGATAGTTGTTGTGGCCGTGATTCCAGCCACACCAAGACCAACAGGACGTGCAATTTTGTATTTTACAAGTAGCGCGGTTCTCTTGGTAATTTCATTGTGCAGTTGCAGCTCCGCTTTGATTGCTTCACGTCGGTCCATTATGGTTCTTCTATAATAATGTAATTATGTAATACAGTTGTTAGATAGTCCGACCTTGATCAGGTGCAACAGGTACATCCGTTTCAAACCAATCACCCTTTTTGAATGGCACAACGGTCATAGAATCATAGAAAATATCTGATTGGGATATATTTAAATATCCGGCTATTGTGCGGTCTCAGTTTCTGGCATCCTTTTCATTTAAAAACATACCAATGACACCACTGAATGATGTTTGAAACGATCGTTCTAGTAGTCGTCCACAAACTGTTACTCGAACAAGTGCATCCTTGCCAAATAACAGTCGAGATCTTTTTTTGTCTCAGATGAGTCAATTTTGGTGGAACATATTCGTTGCAAAAGGTAACCAGGGTGTATACAGCGTTGAATTTCACTTCTTCCTTTTATAATCAATCCCTGACCTCTAATTGGTATTGGCCCTTAACAAGATTATGTTTGAGTGTATACTAGGATCTGGTAACAAACTCTTGCGCAGGCATTCGTCGACCAGTGGAACAAAATCACCATCAATGTTTATATTCTCAGTCAGTCAGTCCAATACCGCATCGGTAAATTTCGCAAGTTAAGATGTTAGAGTTAGTTTTATCAAACTCATTTACATTATATAAAAACCACTTCGACCATTTCTTATTTTCTTATCAGTTCCTATCTCTAATTAATTGGTCACTTATATGTATGGTGTATGTAAATTTACTACACGTGGTGATGGTGGCAAGTTTGCAATCTGTTCATTCATGTACTGTTTCATCCCATCATTGGCAGAATCAATATACTCTTTGATAAACGCAACCAGCACGCTAGAGTTTCTGATTCTCCCGTTTTCAGTGACTTCAACCACGTTCTTTGTGACAGCGCCTTCAATCCTGACAATAATACCTAAAATGTCCACGTCCGATATTCAAAATTCACAAGCCCACTAGGGTCAACACCAACAATAACACGACTAGTAATCTCAATCAAATCCGCTTTGTTGGCAAGCCTGCTCAGATCCACATCAGCAGCGCTGATTACTCGAGCTGTCCGTAAATATTAATGGACAATTTCTATTACACTAAACACACTTTCATGTGAAATCAATACGTGTTTGTGGTGTCGCATTTGAGAACGTTTTTCTTCCCATAAGTGCATCCGTATAATCGAATAAAAACAAATTGTACACGGCTTTGTCTATACGAGTCAGAATACAAACGATGGCGAGGTGTCACCACGTATGCAACCCAATGATTGCCAGGCACCGTTGTCAACTCCAGGTTTACAATGCCAGTTTCACATGTGAGTGACACCATCGATGCAAGTTCATTTCGCATAAAGACACCACGAAAATGCTTGCCTGATTTTGCCATCGAAAGTAAATCAAGATTGTTCAACGCACAGGTTAACGGCGTATCCTTGTTTGTGTTGTACGGATAATCGAAGACCTCTTTCCAGCGGTATTCGACGACTTCTTCCTTGTAATCGAATGTATTTTTCTTTCTTTAGTCGTATGCGTTCCCCGACTGCCTTTTTCAAAGCCATTCCTGACGCTGTTCCAACAACACCTAACGCGGTCGCCTTTCAACCGCTGCAGCCGCTGCTGCTAACAACGCGGAAAGGATTGGAAATATTCCACCAGAGTTCTGTAATTGAATTATCACCTCTGATTTGGATAATTTTAGTATCACCGAGGTGTTATTGTGTTTGGCTGTATTAGTCTGATTCAGCTGTATTTGAGCCAGTCACACTAAGACAATTCCAGTTAAATTTGTTGGAGAAAGAAATGTTCTATATTGCTTTTATTCACTGTATGATAGGACATTATTATTTTAAGATGTAACAGGTTCAATTACACAATGAATTTTCTACAGTCGCATCAAGTACCCTCATTCGACCAACCGCGTCGTCCAACAACAGTCTTGTCAGAAAGAATCACGGCATATCAACAATAACCATCTCCAGCGTCGCCAACACGTGCCAGAACAACTCCAGGTATTCCAATGAAAATTAATAAAAAGAGTACAATTTACGAAAGTCGTATTCGGGAAATTGGGATAACCGTGTCGATGTTTTGATGACGGTCCATGTACAGCCAAAAATTACGATATGAATGTGAGGTTTGATTTTCTGTGTAGTTAACCAAAATTTCCTCAGAAGGTGCCTGATTACCGTTTATCTGCAAAGTAACTTCAGTTACTCCTAAGTTGAAAAATATCATTTTCTTACGCCCTTGATGATCATCTCACGAGGTAAGTTGAAAAGCCACAAACATGTTTTGGTGCAGTAAGACAATGCTGAGTGCTTATTTGCGATACAAATTGTCTCCATATATTACTTGCTGAGTGCGCATCTGTGGTATCTGCAAGAAACGAAGTCGTTCCAGATTGCACATTATGATAAAAATACGATTATGAAGATAGCGATGGAGTTAGCACAGGCACTCACAAAGACAATATTGAAAACTCAACTTTACCAGCAGCATCTCCTCTACGCCAAATGGAATCGGTGGCGTTGTTCTTACGGAATAAGGTGACTGTGTGTTTAGCTCTGAAAACAACCATTTGAACATCTCATCAAAACCCAAATATGTGACCGAGGGGAATTGTACATGAAATCTCACTGAATCACCAATTAATTTGTTTCGACGCTGTGCAAATTCAAGATTGAAATTTGGGTTTTGGCCAATGACTATGGCGGTGTGAGCAGCAGCGTCCGACTCAAACGGATCATGATGAACAACATCTGACGTGTACGGTCTATGATCTGAATTATTAGTTACATCTTTGGCAAACATCATAGATGGACCAGCTGTTCTCGTGTAATCATTACTCTATCTGGCAAGTCCGAGAATCGTCGTGGCAACATCAACGTTGTCAAGAATTGATTCAATTTCTTTTCCGTCACTGGAATTACGTGCGCTGTTGACCAATACCATGATTCCGTTTTTGACAAATACAAATTGGATATTGGCATCAAAAGTGTTGCCGTTGTCGTCACCTACAAGATCTCCCTCAATTTGCAAGAAGGTTTTGCATGGAAGAAAAATCCTAGACATGTCCTGTTTTTGTAGTTCTACTTTTTGTTGACCCGGGACCCCAGCAGGGTATGAATAATATTGAAAATCACTTGTGCTTTGATCCACCAACACAGGTGCGCCCATGTCAAACGCTGGATATGATGTATCTTTAAAATGAGTCATTGTTTTATACATTATTGATTTTGTCTAAATGCTCCCTCAAATTCATTGCCCGTTATCAGATTTTCAATCACCAAATCGGAATATTGTTGTTGAGCGGTTTCATTAATAATTTTACCAATCGCAGCAGGCATTGTTTATGTCGATGCAAGGGGAATTGAAACCTTTGGTTCAACTTTTGATGGTGCTCGAGTCACTGATCGTTGTAGTTGATCTCGAAGAAACTGAATCATTCATAATCCTAAATTCTTTAAACAATCCGTAACAACACTTTTGGTGCTATCAACGATTCGAATTGCAATATATTTAGCCATTGGTGCAGCTCGCCATGATACGGCTGTGAGTACATTTCGTGTGCCGTGATAATCCAACGTCACCGAAGCAGTTCCATAATACCTCGCATAAACGGGTTTTCTCGCTTTCAAAAGTCTCACGGATCTTCAACTTCCACATACGACTGTCATTATAATTAAATATCAGGTCGATGTCTAAAATACAGTTGTATTGTGGATGTTTCACTCAGCAGATCTACAACGTGCCTGTCTTGAGCCACAAAGGTAAAATTAATATGTGTGAATCGATTATTATGACATGAAAGACACAAAGGCGACACGGGCGTAATTGACATCGCCTGGTTCCACAGCTGGTCAAAACCCAAACAGTATATAACACTGAACACCACGCCTGTCGTCTCAGACCTAACTTAGTAACTGCCACTATAGCATTACAGGTTAAATTGATAGGAATCGTTGAGGAAATTCTAACAATGTCAGGCGTGATTTGATATCCCATGCGCAAACATCGTTCGTCATCAGAAATGTTGTCAGGCCAACCTAAAATTGATCTTATTTAAGACCGTTGATGTCAACCGCGTACGGCGCTGATTCGATTGAGATGACAGAGATGAGCTCCGAGTGGGCTTATGTTCACGTGTAGACATTTTAGATTCTCTGCCAGTCACCAATGTGATTCTCGTCAGTTTCTTCATGAATCATTTCTATGTCGTATGCACCAGAGGAAAGTTCAGTATCATTCCAAGATGCACCATTGTCTGTTGAAAACACAAATGATTTGTTCGCATTATGACTCCAAACGGTTGTGAAGCCAACTGTAATAAACTCTCAATGACATTAATGTAATATCGAGTGAGCACAATTTCTCAGTTTTATAAAACGTTACATTAAATTCTGATTTTGCTGACGAGTTCATATCTTCGCGGTACCGCTCTGGGTTGTATTTACAACAACCTGTTGCATCGCTGCATTTTGCGCAAAACAGGCATGTGTTTATAATAGAAGAGTTGCATCAGAACTCATCATAGATGCCGTAATATATGTCATTAATGCTTTCAGCAAGTTTTTGCATCTACGCGCAGGTTGTTGCTTTATTCACTTTTGCATTTCTTCGTGTAATTTTGTTCCGGGTGTTTCGGGTCTTTTTCATGTAAGGTGTGCTCGTGGAGGCATAGCTAACTCTTTGCTTAGGAGTGCACGTGCTGAACGTCTAATAACTTTTTCGTTATTTTGTTGTTGTCGTCTTAGAAATTCTTCTTGCTGTCTTAGAAATTCTTATTGTAGTTGTTGTCTTAAACATTCTTGATGTTGTTGCTATCTTAGGAATTATTATTGTTGTAGTTGTGGTGGTATTACTGGTTGAGGTTCGTACAGTGTCATATATTCTCTAGATAAATTTTCACTTTCTTCACTTCTTCCATCTATAAATGCATTAAACGTTTGTAGAAAACGATTTCACCGATTACCATTAACTTGTTTCTTTCCAGTAAACTCCTTAAATACCACTGTAGGCCATTCAGTGTCCACGTATTTATCGTGTGTCTTTGATGGTAATTTATCAAGTAGTCTTTCCGGTTGCCGGGTCTGTAAAGATCAAATAAGGATTTCTGAAAATCATATGGCAAGCTGTTTCTTTAAAGTATTGAACGGGTGTTTGAATCTGTGACTGGTACTAGGGTAGCACGTTTGGTATCCAGTCAATTGCCTTTCTAACATCTTCATCAAGCACACGGGTGTCTTTGTAAGGACATCAACGGTTTTACCAATTTTTCTCTGACTATCTTCTTAGACTTCGGCAATCGCCTGTGGCAAGCGTGTAATATTCTCTGCATTTGCCCTTATTGCTTTCTTAATAGCCTTGGTGCACTTAGCTATTTTACGAACTGGATCCGGTTCTTTTTATATTCCCGTTAACACTGCCACCTCTTCCATTGTTGCCCGTTTAATATCCTCGGCACGTTCCACAATTTCCTTTGTAGGTTTAATCAATGAAGCAAATATTTGTTCAAAACCCACTGTAAATTTATATAGTGTAGTTTGTCTTGATTGTAACATGTCTTTGACAGTTTCACGGCCTTCTGTAACTGTATGAATCAGTTCCTTGTTTTCACAAACGATTTTACGGCGTGGCTTTTCTTACTCTTCTACAAAATGTCTGTCGGCAGGCGGCATCTTGTTATGATTAATTAAGATTGTGAGACACGTTCGTGTCCAAACCCGCACAATGCTTTTCCCACCTTTCAAATCAATACAGAGAAACCTATAGGTCGATAAAGTTGATTACGCGGTTTGACTCTAATGTCACATTTAAGACATGATCGAGCACCTGTGCGAACAAGATACGCGAGCAAATGTGATTTACAGTATTCATAATGGCATGTTCTGCCGCATAGTTCATATTTATTCATGCACATACCTTTACATGTATTGCGTCCCAATGTAATTGAACTTTTTATGTATGTAAAAGTTTATCTAATTGGGTGTAATCACAGTATATTTCCAGTTGTTCACTTTTTGCACAATATCAAAAATGGTTTTTATAACTTTCTGCTCATAAGCTTGACCAGTCCTGCATTGCTGCTCTTCTACAATCATTACTAAGTTAATTAATTGATCAGTATGTTCCGCTTATGTGTTTGGAAACGTATATAACAGCTTTAGAACCTCTTTGATAAATCTGTATGATGCATTCAAAAGTAACAGTGCTTGAAGCTTTTCTGTCATGCTTTTTATATGCCAGTCCTCTCGTAAAATGACGCATTTCGTTGAGATCTCTATAAATTCTTTCAAAATATTATCAGCGTCGATCCTCTGCAAGGGAAAAATATCTGCAACACAATATGGTCAAGTTAATAACCTGGTCCTGTTGCATTGAGAAATATTTAATGTAGTAAGTTTCAATCAATAATATTGGCCTGTCTGAAAACTTAACAATGCAGATCATTATCATAATAAACACCCGTGTCTATCGTGACTAGTATCATATACTGTTTGCCGGTTATTTAGATCATCGCCTCTATCTTGTATGACATGACTCTGGCCTTTCTAGGATTATTAATCCAAGGGTTGCACATAGCATGTGACTTTTCTGCTAAAATGAAAAATGTCTTGGGAGATACAAGACCCTAATCTGCATAGAACTCAAAAAATACAAAACATACCATATGACACTACTACACTGACTAGCATATTAACAATAACCAAGTTATGAATCTAGCAGCTTCAAAAGAACAATTAAATGGAGCTAATAAAAAATTAGAAATATGAAATGATACTCAGATTCTTGGGAATTTGGAGAATAACAGTTAGGAAACATGTTAGGAAGTCGAGACAAAAAGTTGACCATAAATTGACTTCATACATACATACATTCATGTATACATACATACATACATACATACATACATACATACATACGTACATACATATCGAAGAAAAATTAGATAAATGGTTACAGGTACAGATTGATATGTACCAAAGAACCAATGTTCTCTTTCTAATTAATGATTGTGGGTATCCCTGACGACGAAAATAATGAAGGGAACAAGCAATACCAATTAGTATTTAGAGCTAGAAATTTGAAATATCCGTGTGGGTGATAGTGCAATCTGTATTCAAGATTTTAGTGAAGATAAGCGTTTTTGTTTTGTTTAATTGGCTTCTGAAGCAAGGACATACCAAAACTATGGAAGCATTGTTTAAAGACAATTATAGTATTCATGAAAGGAAGACAAAAACTGAAATATAAACCTTACTTACTTACTTATGCTTGAATTTAGGTCGTATTCGCCAAAATGGCACCCACGACCAGTTTATGCCCACAAAGTGGACTACTTAATTAATCGCGGGGGGGGGGGGAGGGATCAGAGCCACACCCCACAAGGGTTTATGCATATGGGGAATGCTATTTAATTTGTCCGATTCTTGGACATTTAAGCCCCATGGGACATAGTTTCTAAGATAAATGGGAATTGAACAACACGAATACTCATCTAGATATAGCCTGTATCGTATTAAGACGCTCGGTGGATATTAATACTCCACTCAAGACGGCAACCCGGTTCCGTACGTACACGCTCATCGGGGCACTCATTAGTAGACGAGTGGGAATTGGCACACACCCTCGTCATTAAATGTCCGAGGAGGGAAGGGAGGAAAAGGATTCGGATGGGGGATATAATCGTCGGCCTGAACGTTGCCTGAAACACCGTTGATGTACTTGGTCAAATCATACCCAGTTATCTAATTCGGTTTCCTCTTATACTAATTCTATCTAAGCTACAATCTTTATTTGAGTCATGCATAAGTTCAGTTATAAATGTTCCTACACAAGTAACTTTGAATTTAGTGTACATAGTGTACATTGGTTGTCCTAAAATAACTGAAATGGTAGGTCTAAGTGACCTAAATAAACCTTAATGCATTAGACTTTCTCTTTAACGAGAGGAACGTGCTGCAAGGAACATATATCCACGATAAATGCTGATGTGTCTGCAAGGTAATATGTTTCACTTGTCAAAATACTCCGCCATCCAAACCAAGACCACACAAAAAACGCTTCACGTTCTCAAATACAACGACAAAGAGAAAAAGAGCTTTTTCTTATGCATATACAATGATAATTGCCTGATATTGGTTTTATGCATATTAATGATGTAGCATTCAGTGGAAGCATCTATCTGTGTGAATGATTATCACAGAAGCCCGCATTTGAAAAATAAAAAATGGATAGGGATACAATCTACTTAGTGCAGATGCTTGGAGTGATACAATAGCATCTAATGGTGCACAATATCAGGGTGACACTAATATTTATGTAAACACTGAGTTCTAACTTTTATTACATGGAATATATCTGGATTACGATCTTACTTTAATGGATATGCAGACTCTCTTTGAGGATTTCAATAATTTCATCTGCAAGTAAGATGTTTCTGGTTCAGTTGAAACACGGGTTTTCAATGCAGTAAAATTTGGTTTTGTACTCTTTGCATCTTTGAAGGATAAGAATATTAATGCAGTCTGAAAGTAACGGGGTTTACTTATTTTGCAAGAAATTATAAGGCTGGTTTACTAAAAGTTGAATATGTTCACATGGATAGTAGTTCCAAACCTATATTATGGTTAAAATTTGCGACATCAAACATTAGCCTAATGAGTTTTGGCCTAATATATGATACATATGAATTCGTTCGTGAATTTTAAAGAGTAGACTATTCATCCTCTGAAAATGAAACAGACCACTTGAAGTTAAAATAATTTAACAGTAAGTTTGTTTTATGTAGGGATCACAATGCATTTAAAGTTCTGAGTAACATGTAACTGAATTCGATAACCCACTTGAATTACTTGATAAATTTGACTACATCCAAGATATACCTTTGCCGATAAAAGTGTGTGTGTGTGTGTGTGTGTGTGTGTGTGTGTGTGTGTGTGTGTGATTTAGATTTTTAACGTAGATTGAACAATCCGATAGAAGTAATATACATAATAGGAATGTTTTTGATAATAGTCATAGATTACTAAACTTTTTAAGTCGCAACTGCTGAGAATTTTGAATAGCCGTTTGTAACAATGAGGAAATTGCCAACCTTACAAGCCTCACCCAAAATATGGCAAGTATGACTGACTAACTTTTGTCGTAAGATCCTATTATGAAATTTAAATTTAATTTTGATGTCTTAAACATGCCACTTTTACTGAGCTTGCCCGGGATTAGCAGTATTTCTTGGAGTGATGCTAACATGCGCAATATAGATAATTATCTGAGCCCTTGACAAAGATAATGTGGACTCAAGCAAAACAAAATGCATATCAAGAATGTTTGCGTGAGCTATTTCATAACTTGTCATGTGACCGAAACATCTGAATTTAATACAGCAAAGTAAACATGGATCAAACATGAAGAAAACTGTAAGACGGTCTGGTAACAGTTATAAACCATAGCATAACACATCCACTACAAGACAACCATGTGTCCAAATGTAAAAAGAAAGAGTACTAAGACATTTTAGAAGGCTAAAACAAAATAGCCTAAGTAAGTATAGATGGATTTGTCTGCTACCCGTAGTAAGCAATCACATTTACACGTCTGCTACCAGTACTAAGTAATTACATTTATATCATATCAGTCTTCCACAAGAGGATTAAAGACTGGTGTAAGCATACAAATTGTATTGGTGATGAACATGCAGGTCTAGAAAAGAATACAGTACTATAGATAATATTTGTTTTGCACAAACTCGTGCAAATATTTTTGAAAATGCAACGGCAGATTATGTTGTGCTTTCATAGATTTTGGGAAATAGAATAAATAGAGACGTTTAATGGCATAAATTTCAAAAGTTGAAAATCATTGTACAATGTTAATATGCTTAAACCAATATATATATATATATATATATCTATATATATATATATATATATATATATATATATATATATATATATATATATATATATATTAAGACTACAAAAGTGCGGACAGATACCTTCACGTGTTCTATTGTTGTATGTGAAGGCTGTATTATCTCACCATTACCTTTTCATCTTTATATATGCGCTTCAAAGTGCATTGTACAATGACAGTCATGGTGTAGGCATTAATGGTATGTTAAAACATATTGTTTTGCTATAAGCCGATGATTTAAATCTGGTTTCGTTAACAACAATTGAGATGCAGCGTTTACTTAGCCGACTTGGATCTTGTGAGGAATGGGGATCAAAAAGTTAGTTTTAGCTAGTTTTTAAATGAAGCAATGTTGTGAAGTTTTTCGCAAAGGAAGCTACATATGGAAGCACATAGATGATATTTTGGGAATCGCAAACGAAGTATCCATTCATATTATAAATATCTAGGGCTGGTATTCTTTTCATGTGGTGTTTGGTATAAATGACAAAATGTCCTATCTGAACAAACATCTAAAGTATCATTCTCAGTCAAAGTTGCTTAGGTGAGTAAAATATCAATAGATGTAATGTTATGTATAATTAATTTGTATTTGTTAGTTTTTTCTCCATGATTATTATGTATAATTGTATTTTGGACTTGACCTTGTGCAAACTCAAGTTCATTGTGTTCCGGACTAGGGACATTAATGTTGTTTTAATTTTAAGAACAAATAATACATAGCTAATATTTCTCTACGAGTGTGGGTTAAATAAAAGAATCATTATCAGTAAAGGTAAGCATTTTTATTTAGGTCTTGGTCTAGATATTAGAATTCCCCCATGAAGAACCCGTTGTATCTGATGTTTCCCGTGTTATTTATTATAATTTTAGTAACAGATTTTAAGCAGAATTATGTGTATTGTTGTGTTCAGTTTTGTATTTGGGTAGATGTATTTATTCAAATTATTATGCTCTGGAATTACAAAGTGCGCAATCATATCCTGGACATAAACATTAATTTGGAATATAGTGAATTCAGACAAGGACATCTTGGATTATATTATTGTGATTAATTGGAAGACTGTTAGCAGTTCATCACACATCCACTTCAGGACACTAGTACATGAGTACATTCAAACCTACAGGCGCATCAGCGTCTTTAGCACTGGATCTGATGAACACCACTGGAATTTAATTAGAACTGTAATCATTAAGACCGGTCAGAGAACTTTTAGGAATAGTTGGGATTTAATTCACATTAGTGTAATCTCTTCATTAAATTTTCACTTTGTATTCTAGGGAAAAAAAATATTTGCTGAATTTTACAAGACTTTTTAGTTTCAGCTCTTTTTTGTTAATTAGTTTAAGATCATAGAGTCATAATAATAATGTTAAAAATTTTTATCTTACGATACCGCATTAATAATCCACAAACTAATTAAGTGAGACTTGAGCCGAGAACCATATATAGATATAATAGAAACTCAATTATATCTTAGCTTATTTTGCAAACTTAGAGACATATATCTGAATGTTAAGATCAATATAAGTAGAGACAATCATCCTACATACTATGAAAGAATAATTCTCTTTTGCAAAAGTGATACTGAAAGGAAAAACCACTTAGCTTGCGAGTGTAGAGACTTTGAACTGCTGTGTAAACTGCATTTACCTGAATATCTTTTTATAAATCCTTCAGACGATATGTTTAATCTGAGCTATAATAGTATATAAACAAACGTATACTGAAATCAGTATGTAAATTTTTATTATATGAACTTAAACTTAGAAAGGTACTCCAGGAGTCTTGTAATGCAAATATTAAGGATATTAGTTCATTATCTATGTACATTTCTTTTTTCCCTTGTCTCATTTATATGCGTGTTAATATTCTTTATCTGTCACGCAAAGCAGAAGTAAATGTAAATTTTATTCTACGCTCTTTAACATATAAATGTACTCCATGAAGTTTGTAATGTAAACTATGATGAATGCGATTGGAATAGTTCAGTATATGTTTATGTATATCTTTTTTTATTTCATTCACATGCTTGTGTTTACCGTTTGTTAATGTTACTTGCATTATGTAACTGGGGCCAGTGGTCTACATTACATCAATAAAGACATAGATTGTGCCAATGTTAGTTCTCACTGCGATTTTTTTTATTTTAACGGTAATATTTCATTATAATTTTAACTATATATATAGTTTCGACACTCTTGTATATAATAACTGAAAGAAGCAAAACCAGCAAGTTTAGTAAAATCAACAAAAAGTTATTTCCTTAGAAAACAAAGTGAAACTTCAAAAGACACAGTACTGTGAATAAAATCACTAACAATCCTAAATGTTATTTCACAAGTTCAAAAGTATAGAATATTCTGAATGTGTTCCTAGAATCTTGAATGTCCTGATGTACCACAATGATATATTCCAGAAGTATTGTTTTAGTCCAAAAGTCATGGAGCACATTGTATTTCTCACGAATAATTTAAAAAATAATTCCTCTAACTTATATCTGAACACAACTATAAATTCCACAAATTGAACTTAAAACATGAAATGAATATTTGTTTTACTATTTATGTATATTTCACTTGATATAGCTGTGAGTAATTACTAATCGAAAATTCCATCAACTTGTAAACAAAGGTATCTCCCAGCATACTAAGGTCGTATGTATATATATATATATATATATATATATATATATATATATATATATATATATATATATATATAAGATTGTTCGATTATAAAAGTTACAACTAAATGTATGAACTAATCTAAAATAAAATTGCTCTACTACAGATTTTGGTTCCAACTGTACCATTGTAAGCTCTTGCTACAAGTTTCCATCCATTGTTTGCTCACCTTCCGGCATATGTGAATGCGCCAACGACCCCAACCTAAGTACTGACGTGTGTGAAAGTGGTATGTATAATGACATAAGAAATCTGATTTTCAACGGCACAAGAGGCATTTTCTAAACACATTTATCATATACTTTAGACATAAAGAATTACATTCCATCCATTTTGCTAGTCGAAACTTAGATGGTGTAAGCGAGATTTTCTCACCTAAGGAGAAACATAAGGAAAATGTGCTTGGGTCAATCATGGTGACTCTGCAAATTTAAAATAATTTTTGAAGATATTAATCATCACTTTTCCTCCCTTTTTATTGTTTAGGCATGCCAATCTTTATTATCCAACAAATGTATTTCATGTGTGAGTAATTTAGTATTACACCTAGGATTTCGAGCATTTTCCCTTTAAATGTTTTCAGGGGTCGGGGATTTATGTGGAAATGTAACTGGTAATGACAGCGAACCATGTTATGATCCGAATGCAAGCTGCAAGAATATATCATATATCTATAATGGACTCGAACATTCAATTACTGGCAATGCTAATTCAACAGGTTTTGCTAACGTATGTATTTGCGATGATGGATTCAAGCAGAGTGGGGTCATATGCAAAGCAGGTACGATTTGTTAAAATCAAAATAGTGTATTGTTGCCTCTAGAATGATGCTGTAATCTTTAAAACCCGTCTTAGCACTTATATTGTATGATGTTATCTGGAGGAAAAATTAATGTTCTTGTAAAGAACTGAATCATTAAGAAAAGTTACGAACTAGTTTGTCGAGCATCTTTTCTCCTTTTGTCTGTTATTTCTTTCAAATTAGTAAGTAAAACATTTTCTTATATTTAAAATGCTTAATTTAAATTTAAATAACGATTAACACATGTCAGTTTCAAAGTCACGTGGGAGCAAAGGGGAGGGAAATGATTGATTTAGCCCTTAGCCTACAATGTTAATTTTTTGCAAACACATGACTTTAATAATAATAATAATAATAATAATAATAATAATAATAATACTTTATTCAGTACATTAGGCCACGGTCCATATTATAAAATACAATACAAGTAAATATAATATGTACCATGGTGTAAAGAAGTTAAATATCTTGTTCATCATGAGTACACATACATAATGTCCTATAATCGGTGCATAACATTATAAAGATGGTACTAACTCTAAGTATATTATTCACCCTTCATTTGAGTTATCAAAGATTGTCTAAGACGAAAAGTTGAATTGATACAGTAAAAACGAGCTCTTATAATTAATATATTACTATGACCCATCAGGGATACCCATTTTTCTACAGACGAATAGAGATAATAAACTTCATTAAATTATTTCATTCTTAAATGGTCATAAGCTTGAAAAACACATACAAAATGGAATTCATCGTCTATAAAAAAAAACCTTTAATTTTTCGGGCCTAATTCACAATACATATTATTTTTCTCAAACCTTCTATGCTTACCTGCCTCTGTTTTTAAAGTATGCGTTGAGCGCCTAAATTTAGCAATTAACTTCCTAAGAAAATATGATAATCCACATGAGACGAATTTTTCCGGTTCTAATTCGGTTTTTATATACGCTATAAAACACATCTTAATGTGAATTGTTAATATCACTTTGCCCATAGTGAAATAAAATTGTTTTTGTCTCCAACATCTGGATTTCGCCAGACATACCGAAAACCGAATCAAAATAACATGTCTTTAACTTTGGTAGCCCAAGTGACACGTTTAGTTGCATCTAATCATTTCAACATTAAATAACATTGGTGTGGGTAGTGAGTTGATGGCATTCTTACAACCTTCAACTGGCATTTAATACATCGTAAAAAGATACGAGATACAACGTGGGTATCTTCCGCACTCCTCTAACACAATTGCATTATTGGTAGTTTTAGGAACACCTAAATATTGTTTGTAAAAGTTGTATTGCACAATTTCAATCTCTCTACTAAATTCATATCTGCAAATTTTTTAAACATAACAAGCAATTGGTTTGATTACAGAATCAAAACTTTTTAAAGCATCATCTACACTAAAACAGCTAAATCGTTTTGGATCATTCAAAATCCTTGAAGTTGCTTTCTTTGCCTTTGCCGCTAGTATCTGCTTAGCTTTCATCCAAAACAACTTTGGGGTGAAAAATAGACCCATGTACTTGTAATAAGGCACACACTCAATACGACTTTCTTTGAAAAACCATACATCCTTTTGCTTGTGCTATCCTCTATTTCTGAAACCAAGCGATTATAGTTTAATCGAGATGGACCATCATATCAGTTTTATCACAGAAACATTCAATTACTTGTATTTGCTTCTTATGTAGTTTTACTGTATTGGCGTAATTAACAGCATTATCAGCGTACAGTATTGCAAAGAATATCACCAATATCTTTAGAGATAAGAACACTTCTGTTGCATTTGAGCTTCAGCTATGTAATCAATTCATTTATAAAAAGAGAAAACATGATAGGGCTCAAAACACAACATTGTGTTATACCTAGAGTAAATTCGAAGGAAGTAGTTAAACTTTTAAGTGTTACTAACATTTCAGGTTACTATACACGTCTATCAAAATATTTGCTGTTTTACCATTCATACCCTTGCGTATTAATGACGGCCATAATTTACCATGTTGTACTTTAACAAAAGTTTTTTTTTTTTTAAATTGATAAAAAGGCAAAAGAATCCACCTTTTCTTTTAGAGATATATGTTTGAGCTAAAGCCTGAGTAATATGCATATTGTCGTATGCGGATTATTTTTTTCCCTAAACCCTGCTTGTGCTTCGTCTATCAGACTATTGTCTTCTGCCCACGTGTACATACGATTATTCAATGTGTCAGTAAAGATCTTGCATAAAACATCAAAAGCTTAACAATGAATTAACGTTATTCATACATCTCCCAGACAACATATCAACATAACGTATCCCATTTACTATTATTGTTTACCTAACTTTACGATATGTTTAATTCTTTTCCTTGTAAAAGAAATTTGACAGTCATAAACATTTAGTGAATATCATTCAGTAAAACATTTACAATTTCTATGCTAGACTTTTATGGCAAATATAGATTTTCCTTAAACTGTCACGTCTACAGCAACAAATACCCTATTTACTTTAGGACGGCCAATTGTAAATATATTAAGGGATTGTTAAAACATTTAATTTGAAAGAAATGCAGCTAATTTAACATACAGTTTGCTTGCATGTTTTTCTGGATATATATTTGTAATATCTTTATAACTTACCTACTTTTTGACTCGCAGGATCGAATTTGTCAATGTTGTTTTTCTTAAGTATAAGTTATTTCATGAAGGCGGCATGAATTCATCATTGATAACATAAAGGCTATGAAAATAATTTAGCATACGAAAATATCATCTTGAAATTTGAACTTATGGATCTTGTTATTATATAATGTAATATTAGATGCAACGTATATTTTTTGTAAATACAAATAAATGAACATATTTTGTCCTCCTATATTTGTGTTGCTTTGTCTAAATAGCTCTTCTTTTATTTAGATCTAGGTTATTCTTGCAAAGGAGCTGCCTGCTATGATAGAAATGCTGTTTGCATGAACAATGTGTGTGTCTGCAAAACTGGCTATATCGCAATCAATGGCGACTGCAGAGACGGTAAAGTATATGCAAATATTGGATATTTCAACCAAATATGGATTTAAATCTTAACCTGGTTTTTCTTCTGTCTATGCCGAACACTCTAATGTAACTTTTCTGCATGTTCCCTTTCATGAACAAGTTAAAATGATAATAAATTGGCTCCTCGATGCTCCTTTTTAAATGAATGATGTAAAAACAATTAGATTATCCTGTTTCATGGTTATATGTCTCGTATATTTGTATTTTTGTTTCTAAAACGTATCTGGGGGGGGGGGGTATGCAGGGGTGCAGTATTAAAGACTGCAGATCGTATTAACTACATACAGTGATGTGGTTTTGAAGAAGAGACCTGCTCTTGTGTATATGTATAGTGACTCTGTGAGGGAAAAACTAACAATGATGAGTGGTTTCCTACAGCTACATGTGTATATAGATGATATTGTCAGTTTGTCCTCTGACTGCATTAAGAACAAAGTATTGGAAAATCTTTTTAACATGTTACCATCCGGCAGATGCAAACTAGCATCCATCAGATAACGCATATTTCCTATATTTATTTTGCTGGAGGTTTTACTAAAATAATTTTCATTTCTTTTCTTTAGATTATCCATAAGATCAATCCATGTAACTGTCTCCGTCTTCCGCTTTTTCCGCAAATTTTTTAACCACGACAAAAATATAATTTCTTCAAGATTTTCTTTACTATAATGCAATACAGGAATTCTAATTTTCTGTACTTTTTCGCGGAACAATTCAAACATAAAATGGTCAGAGATTTCATCACGTCGTGCAAAATATTTCAACAATTGCTCCGGTTTGTAATTTTCATGGAAAATTAATGAATAAAATGTTTAAAGCCAATACTGAGATTTTTTGACATTGGAAACAATCATATAGATAAACACGAAAACGGATATAATATAATAACTGCTTTGAAAAATTGATTTGAAAACAAATTGGGAAAAAAAACATATGCTTTATCCTCTGATCAGTAAAAGTGTGGAATGTATTATTAGAGATTTAAGGCATACCAAAAGGTATATACAAATGATGTTGTACACAAGATTCACAATCAAATCACAATATAAGTTTATATTTAAAAAATATTTAGATCGATTGATCGAGCATTGTACTATATTACGTTTTAGAAAGTCTACATTAGATTTTTGAGTAATATGTTTGTTGGCAGAATACATTATCACTCCAATTTTAACATAAGCCATTATGTACATGCATTTATATACAGATACTGGGCTCTAAATAGCTTCTTGATATAATTCAAGAGTTACTCGATAGAAAAATAATTAACAAGTAAAAAATACACGCTTTCACCTACGCGAGTTTTGAACCTATTTTAAAACATATTTCAAAGACGTTCACGTCGATATATAATTGATTTTTCTTTCTGTAATAATACTGCGTGTGTTTTCATATCTTTCACATTTTTCAGCACATCTACCTCCACCGTCAACAACTCCGACGACATCAAAATCAACAACAAATGAGAAAACCACTTTGTTAACACCTTCACCAAAGCCTGGTAAAATATTTTGCTATTGTTAAGTCATCATTAAAATCACGCCCAAAAACCTTATGCAAATGCATATGGACAGACTTATGTTGACTTCATTTATATAACGGCATCAAATTAACAAGTAGTGACAGTGCGAGAAGAATTTATGAAAGTTAATGAATAATTCAGCTTGTTTAGTTTTCATTAGTTCGGGACTCGACAGTACGAATGGTTGTGTTTCCTCAATTTTAACAATACTGAATTTTGGCAATTAATTTTCTACTTGTCCACGAGTATTTATGATATTTATATATGATATTTTTGTGGTCTTTTTTGATTATACATATAAAATTAATCACACACACACATACACACACACACACATCTATATATATATATATATATATATATATATATATATATATATATATATATATATATATATATATATATATATATATATATATATATATATATATGTGATGTGTTCTTAGACTGTAGAAGAGGGGTGCAAGTTGTTGTCAGAAAGAAAGTGAACTAAAACTTGTTGGATGAGATTGTAAAATTAAATGTGCATACGCCAGCCTACTGTTTCCGACATCGATAGAGTCGAAAGGAAGATAGAGAGTGAAAAGACAGAATTCCCGAGGTCAGTCATGCAAATGTTACAAAGTCAGAATCTATGGGTACATAATAAAAACAAAGACAAACGTTGTGTTTGATGCTGGCCACTTTCGTGACTCTGTATTGAACATAAATGATATTAGTCAACCAAAAATTTGCTTTGTATTTACAGCATAACATAACTATTTGGACAAAGTCTATAGAGTAAACGTGCTAGGAAATTGAATAATGAGACATAGCGTATAATACAGAAATTATTTGAGGCTGAAACCGCCGAAAACATGAATCTTATATACTGAGCAGACTCACCCTAAACTATGTAGTCACAGCAATATAACTGTTCGAACAAAATATATCAGGTAAAGGTGTTAACAAATGAAATACTTGAAAGAGCGGTAGTATAAAAGAACGAGACTGTAGAAGCCGAATAACATTGTAAGAGATTACAGCGGATGCAACCGCCTAAAAACAGAACAAATGGAGAAAACAAATAAAAACAAAAACAAAAAAACAAACATAATATTAACAACAAGATAGCGTATAACAACTATATACAGGGAGGTATGATGGGGTGGAGGTGGGAAAAATTTCTACAGAAAATGAAAACACGTCCGCACCCCAGAAGGAAATTGGCTCAACTCACGCCAAAGTCCTTAGCAGAGAGAATCCCTCCGCGCGCATCCGGTGCGAAAGCATTGCGATTGGCTGGGCAGAACACGTGATTTAAAACTTTAAATATATTGGCCCTTTAAAGCGCGTTACCCGACGAAACTAGCGGGAAATTGTAGACCCAACCACACCTCCCGTAAAAGTCCTTACGCGAGCGTAAATCGTTTTATGTGATGTGTTCTTAGACGGTAGAAGAGGGGTGCAAGTTGTTGTCAGAAAGAAAGTGAACGAAAACACAGGGTTCTATATTATTAACTTGTTGGATGAGATTGTAAAATTAAATGTGCTTACACCAGCCTACTCTTTCCGACATCGATAGAGTCGAAAGGAAGACAGAGAGTGAAAAGACAGAATTCCCGAGGTCAGTCATGCAAATGTTACAAAGTCAGAATCTATGGGTACATAATAAAAACAAAGGCAAACGTTGTGTTTGATGCTGGCCACTTTCGTGACTCTGTATTGAACATAAATGATATTAGTCAACCAAACGTTTGCTATGTATTTACAGCATAACATAACTATTTGGACAAAGTCTATAGAGTAAACGTGCTAGGAAACTGAACAATGAGACAGCGTATAATACAGAAATTATTTGAGGCTGCAACCGCCGAAAACAGAAATACAACAAATAGAGCTTGCTGCATTTCTGGCAGTCACTGTATATATATATATATATATATATATATATATATATATATATATATATATATATATATATATATATATATATATATATATATATATATATATACTGGGCTCTAAATACGTTTTACTGAACAAACAGACAAACAATGTTCCATAAGTTGCGTTCATATATTTAAATTTACAACCAGGGGTACCTTTTAAAGTTTGTCTCTTCCAAATATCAACATGACCTAAATGTGTGATACTTTTACTTGCTATCGTAACTACAAATGATGTTGATCAAACCACAGAGATATAACAGTAACATATAAAACCCACGATTAGTGGAACTCATTCTTGACTTTTACGGTTAATTTATATTGCCTCATTTTAGGTTTAAGGTTTGACTTCGGCACCAATAAAGGCGATCAACAGTTTACAGGTGAAGATGATGCGTGCAGTAGTAGCATACAAACGCCACCGATACCCATATTTAGAAAGACCTACGCCAGTTTATTCGTAAGTATTAAAACAAAAATTTTGCTTTTGGTTTTTATATTTACTTTAAATTTATTTTATTAATCTAAAGTATAGCGACTTCATTGCAATTTCAGATTATTTCAAACGAGGTGCTATCAGTATGAAAGCATTACTTAAATCTGCACCAAATCATGGTACTTTCGTCTGTATCCATTGCAACTTTTATAATACTTTGGCATATTAAGGTAAATCCCCAATAATCTGATTTATGCTCTGACATCCTATAGGAAAGTTACTTGATGTTAGTGAGTCAGAAATAAAATTTACATTTCAATACGAGTTGAAGTTCTGCAACTTAGTTTTTGTATCCTAAGGTAATGGCGATCAGATTTTTGTCTATACGATGCTGTGAGTATTAGATTGCTTCTGTACCAACATTATCTTCTTTATGTTTCCTTGATACGCTTGATATATCTGAGGGAAACTGCATATCAATTTTCATGGGGAATCCTTGGTAATTTCTGCTACAGGTATAGGGGTTAAGAGAACACTGAAGTAGATGTCTAATGAGAGTCTGTATAACGAAATGCTACCGGCAGGTGTTCCTTCTTGTTATATCGTAATCCCAATTTCTACGCGGAAACAAATGCTCTTCTCACAGTGTATGTTTAGCGTACTTATTCCTAAATAGAAGCAAAGGTATTCTTCTCGTGTTCAGTTATGCCCTGAAACATGACAGAGCAACAAAATCGTCCAGCCGGTCTGATCTTTCTGTGGAATATTCCCTAGTCCATTCGAAACATAGGTAGTGATGTAGATGTATCATTTGTGCTGATATAATGAGATAGGGCTTGTAAAACGAGCTTACCTACATACGTTTTATCTTTGCCCGAAATTGAACTAGACCCTTTTAAATCTTCTAAGCAAAGTCAACCGTGAGGTCACGCTGGTCGAAAAACCCTACCAGACTTTTATAATCCTCGGGTTTTTAAAGTTTGTTGTCCAGACCTTTGCCAGATTGCTGCTTGGTGTAGATCTCTTACTCGCGCAGATACGGCGTTGTGTTTCAAATATGCACTCACTTTTTATCCATACTCTTTTCAAAGAAAAATGGACTATGTTATCCTGCTTGTCAATAAGAGCTTATAAGCGTAAGTAATGTCGCATAACTCCACTTACACGCTGTAACACAAAATAAGATAGAGATTTCAATCTAGGCTTGAAATGAGAGTGACCTGTAGATATGCAAAACGGTTAAACAAAACACTTTACACAACCACTATAAGTGGGACCTACATCCTAAACATCTCCCACGTTATCAGCCTGACGTGTCTGCAAATGATTGTTATTATGGACGTATATATTAACCTCACTAATCTCTGGGTCGTACACATGTAGTCCCTGGGTTACAACTTTAAAACTTTGTGATCTCACAACTTATAACTATACAAGAACATTTGTGGGAGTTAAACAGGTAAATTACGATATGCAATTAACTTTTGCCCCTGGGTATGTTCTTACCCTACACACAGAAATTTAGCCCCATGGGCCCAAACATAATAAATTTCTGAGATACCCACACGATAATCATATGGTGTATACTTAATAAGCATAAAGAAACAAATTGTATGCATACAACTGAAATCGGCCTCAAGATCCGTCCATAACCCCAATGAACTTATGCCCGGAGTCATAACTTTAAAACTATCGATATTCCACGCTATAATTGTGTATTCAGGTACTGGGCATGAAAAGACGAATGCAGATATGGAACTTAAATTCTAACTCTTGGAACTAGTCTCTGCGGTCACAGAGTTTGAGTATGACAAAATTGATGAGTTTATTGTGGAATTGATCGTATATGGTATTCCTGACTTTCTTTTAGAATAGTTAGCTCAATCGTGGTATTTATCTAGGAACTGCAAAAGAAAGATGTGCTGTTTTCACAGCGGACATTGGGTGGAGTTGAATGTGTCTTCTCTGTTATTGAACTTTATATATTACACGTTTATTATTCATGCTTGACGATCTTTCTATTTAAACATTTCATTCATCACTTTCATACAATCTACCTATACCCCAAAGCTTGCATATAGTACTAGAAAATTTTGTTCAAATGAATCGTTTTACATTTTTTCGTTTGTTCTCGTTGTTAACGAAGGTGCAGATGCAGAAAATAAAGTCGGCTTACATGAAAACTGGCCGATTTAAAGATTTATTTCATTTGCACAATAAAGTTTTTATTACTAAACGTTTATTTATTTTTATTGGGAGTGGAAGGGTTTTTTAAATTTTGACATGTAGAAACCGGGTATGAGAACAATAATACCGGACCATGCATATGCACTTATCCTGAAGTTAAAGACTCTCGAACTCAATTGCTGCTTTTTGTATTACTCACACATCGTCTTCTAACTTTTGTTTTTTAAGCCCTAGATGAGCTTCGTATTTTACTACGTTCGATTGAATATTACGATCATGTGCGGTTTTGTGTTATCACATTTTCAGGCTGCTTTTATCAAATGCTTTGACAGAGGATTATTTTATAATTTCTAATGGTAGATTGTTTTACATTTACACAATTTTATTTGTAAATGATAATTTTATTATGACCAGGCTTGATTGCAACTTAAAGAATTTCGTCTTTCTGTACTTATGTTGTTACATCTCTTTGTCGCATTTCCAGTTAATATGCTACATATTTCCATCACTTCCCCTCTTCATACATTTTCATGAAAGAATCATCGCAAGTGCAAGAACGCTAATCAAACGTTGTAACTACATACGATATGTAAATTTTATATCAATCAGTTAGTTATTTCCTGAATACGAACTTTGGAGTTCGAGTGCTCACCCAAGGCCATGCGGTTTGTGAATTAAGACCCTTCTCTCGTCTTTTCAAAATATTTTCATCACACAATTCAATTGCAATCGTCGAATCACAGCACTTGAATGATATTCTGCAACTTTGACAAAACCAAAATTAAAGTCAAAGTTTATTATATGCTCTTTTTTCTCCGTTACCTTTGCATTCTCATAATCGTGCAGTATTTCATTATTATGTGCTGCTTCATACTGCACGACACATGTGTCTAAAAATAGTATCGCCTGTACGCTCATACAGCAGACGCTAGAGCTTTTGATTTATCTGATTTGTCTGTGAATGAACCAAACAAGCTGTTTGGTCCATTTGGCATTAGAGATGATAGAGCTGACGATGTGGATTAGTTCACTGAGTAACAAAATAAACTTTCAATCAAGCAAACAAATGAACATGATACCCGCAATGTCTACAACAAACGTGAGACAGGCAGTATCGAAAATACCATTCTAACCATTTAAACTGTTATTTAGGATAAATATTCATAACTATTCACAAATCGAATGGCTCAGACTGTGACACATGCTATTAAGGGTCTATAAAAAATAGCATAGAAAGGTATATTATGGTCAAGGGCTATGCCGTCCCCCTCAAAAACGTACGATTTTACAAGTCTGTCGAAACACTAAATTCGGAAACAAAACTGCAACTGAAGAAGGCGGGTTTTGGATAAAAACCAAGAACCTCAGAGCCAATAAGCCAAGACGACAAATTAGTATTATTTCCGCTGCCGAAATGGGCTTTTACAGCGCAGTTGCTTTGCAGGTTTCCCATTTTTACTTTTTGAGACAATTTCTTAGCTTCTTTTAGTGTGTTCGTTTTATTACTTAGCATTACATAGAAAGCAAAATGAGTATATAATAAAAAGGTTATTACATTTGTATGGGTAAATATGGACCCGTTTATTATGAGCAATACTTCATTCCTAAAGCAGTGCAGTATTGCTCAGATAAACTCGTGCATATTTTCCCATACAAATGCAGTAACTTATAAATATTGACGATTCTCTTAACCAAAATTAGTATACTAGCATCATTGCAATTGCATAAGCATATTCCATGCATAGGCACAGTGCCTTGCCTGATATGTTTCTAATAATTTGACACGCCAAATATTTTTTCTTTGATTTATTCACAAACATGTATTTCTGACAATATTATGCTTTTATATGACTACAATCCAAAACAAATCTGAACCACTCATAATATGCGAAGTTTGATCAATTTTGATGCAACACTTTCAATTCAAAAAACTTTTACGCGTTATTAATTGGTATTGTGCGCTGGACCTTTGTCCATAATTGGGGATAGAGACATGTGTGACAACTCTGATGTCTTTTAAATTTCAAATTAGTTATTTTACTTGACTTTAAGTTCAAGACCTAGCCTTGAGTATGACCTTAAAAGGTTCTGGAAGCAAACTTGTTTACAGTTTGCTGTAATTTTCCATTAAGATGATTTTTCAGAAAATGCTATTGCGACAGAGGTCAAGTAGAGATGGATATAAAAGAGGATTCTTCAACAGAGTTGTAACAAAACAACAGTATCTTTATTTCTTTGTCGTTGCATTTTATTGCTACTTTTAATTTATTTATTTGTTTACTTTTGGGGTGGAGGTAGGATGAGTTTTGGGTAGATTGGAAAGGTGGATACGCTACTACATAGCTTTCACTACAACTGGAAAAACTTTTTGGTTGAACCTTTTTCTAACAAGGCAATAATATGAGTATTCTCTCTAGGTTTCTTTTGAACCAGATCTGCAACAGTTATATTATTCTTAATACTCTTGATTCCACGTGGCTTTAATTCCAGCAGGGAAATATCTGTTGTGAAACATTTCCATCTAATTCTATTTTAGCAAGAATATGGTTACCAAATGCATTTGATGTTTAGGTCTTTGTAGATGACCAATCATGGTGTTGTGTCTTTGTTGCTTGAATGAATGTTTTTCTTTTAGTTTAAAGAAAACAAACTATTTAGTATCCCGCGTTCTTGATTTTATGAAGCTTGTATATAAAATAATTCACCGATGTATGCAAGCTCTACCTAAAATCTGTCTTTTTAAAAGAAAAAGATGACCAGGCATTTTTCAATTTCGGTCGGCATTTGACCGTCTCAATAATATATCAAACTTATTTTTGGCCTTAATTTATAACGGCAGTGCCATAGAATATTAAGAGTAGGTTTTTTGTAAATATTATTCATCGTTTAAATCTAGGCATGCAGCAACGGGATAATATCCTTTGTGAATCCGTACACAAGCTCTGACCCACCCAAAGTACATGCAGAAGTACCAACTAGATCTTTCCTTGCCCCATATTTCACTGATCTAGACCTCAGCAACAGTAGGGGTACGATATTCTATCAAGTATATGATGTGACGAGAAACAGTACCCTTGCCAGAAATGCCAATGTTGTCAAGTCTCAAAACTTTATTGTCGACGTTGAGGGCGATAAGACTTTTTCTGCAAAGGTTCTGGTTTTGATCACATGGCTTGAAGTTCCACCTTACCCAGGAAGCATCCGTTATAATGAGGTATTGTAGTTATTTACATTTCAGATACTCATTTATTGTGTAATAAAGATAAATCTTGAATTTAATTTGACTGTGAACATTGTAAGAAATTATTTTGTTTGTTTTATGGCGGTATACATGATGTTGTTGCAAAACATATTGGTGCATTTATTACCAACAGGTAAATAGAGCAATTTTAGTACTTGTCGTCACACAGGCCATGGAATTATCACTTTTTTGTTAATAAAAATATTTGCTCATGAACATTAGAGGTTTTTATTACTGACAGCTCTTACATCAGAAAATCTTAAAAATAAAATTCAGATATTTCGGAAGTTATTTTAATGAGGATATAATATGTTTCACACTGGAGATATGATACGTTTACACATACAGCCATATACTTAAAACTTTGAGAGCTAATTGGCTATATTGTACCTATTATACTTTGTATGAACAAATATCTCGTTTCTGAACCTTAGCGTGGACAGTAAATATTTGGAGACGTTTGAAGTTTTTCACAATTCAAAATCGTTTCGCTTTTCAGAGAGTCACTTTTCAAGCAGCTGTAGTTACGGATGGAATAAACACATTTGCTATGTATCTCTACTTTGACAAAGAAATGACGTTCGTGCGAAATCGTGTTTTTATAGGATACTCTTTTGTCACCGGTGAATTTCAGAAGCATCTAGCATCATTTACAACGGCAGCGATGAGACCTGACACACAAGTCAGAAGCAGGGGTATTTTAATTTTTCTTTTTTCACAAGTTATGAAAATATTTGCACAAGAGGTGAACTTGTATTAATTAATCTATGTTTTGTATTTAGAGGGGTATGTCTTAGTCGATTTCTAATAGCCAACCCAACCCATAAATATTCACGATGGGGCAATTGAGATTATTTATTGGTATGTGTCATAACTTCATTTTCTTCCAGAATTTCTAGTATGACAAAATGCCTGATATTTTCAAAGAGGTTTCTTTATGACTCTTTCGATATCAAATAATTCTATCTTAACAAATTCTTTAAAATATTTAAAGGTTATAACGGAGTCTTGCACTACAGACTTGCTTCGCCTACCGATGGTTTATCGAATGAAGAATTCCAATGCTTAGAGTGGTTTGAAAGAAATGCTGGAAACAATAGCTTCTATGAACAAATGAATGATGTGATGCCTACATGTCCATGTAATTTGCGCTGGATTTGGTTCCAGAATTGGTTCACATTTCCAGACTGGTTCGCTTCATCACACATGGACACATTTTGCACATTGATACGACCTGCCAGTTGGTACAGTCCACATGGGAAGGTATTGTAACTGTTGGAGGTTTTTTTATTGGTTAAAGAAATTGTGAGAGTATCTTTGTTATATTAGATACCCTAGACATGTCGGCCATTAGAACAAATTTGTCTCTCTTTACCAAACCAATTTGTCCATCCTTAAATATACCCAGTTAACTGTTTTATTAGATTTCAGTTAAAGTTTTGTAATGATCAGCATGATCTTTTTGCACTGGGCCATGTGTATGTTAATACAAACAAATATAACTTTGGGAAATGGATTAAAACACAGGCCTAGTGATCTAAACATTGCGTGGTAGAGAAAAGACGATATTTCCATTAATATCTGAATCAAACACATGTGAAGACAAAATTTAATAGTTATCCATGGGCCCATATTTCCTTTGGTTTTGGTCCTTTTTGTTATGTTTCTGAAGCGCTAATCGGTATCATGCAAATCTGATTTAATTTCCTTTTTTCTCTGCCACCTTTAAATATTCAGTACTAAACCTTAATGCATGTATCCATCTTGCAAGTTACTACTCATCACAATCAAAAGTAAGCAACTTTGATCATTTTAGGCTCTACATTTAGCATTAAGGTTTTACATTCAGCTCAGTACCATGAGTATTGTTACTCGTATAATCATAATAGGTATATTTATATGGGAACGTTAATCACGACAGTGACCTACGCTTCAGCTTACAATTATCTACTTTTCTTGCACTGCAGACTGGACAAGGTTTTTTGGATAATAGGTTTGAGAGAGTTTGATTTATCGTTTCGATGAATTTTTGTTTCATCATTTGTATATGGCATTTTAGAAGAATCTGTGACAGCCTTTTCTCGACCTCATTATAGACTTGTTGTTACGATAGACGATCATGGACATGGATATCTACTCCACCGAGGGCTGGTGGATTTTTACTCTACCATCCATCTACATATCCCAAGCAACACGAGACTGAGGATGTAAGAATGCGGGATATATGCTGCGATACAACAAACCTATGTCATTTGTACTATGAACTACGCCCTGTTGGACGATGTTTCAACAATTTTCCTTTCAGACCTGGTATTAGCCTACTTTATTTGCATAACTTGCACTCGTTCTCTTATAGTTGAAAGTATATACAATCTTCACTTAGTATTACATACCTACATACATCAAAGCAAATTGGTTTGGCGGCAAATCGCGCTTTTTAGATAGATATGTATTACGGAAAGAGACTTTGTTTCACTGCCAAGCAGTAGAAAAATAACCCCAGCCCAATTAGGAAACAAGCATACTATGTCCTAAGAATGTAAGCATGCATCTAGTATGCTTACAGGAGAATTATACCAAATTCAAACACTTCTGAAACTCCTATGACAAATGTGCAAAACATCGTTGAAAAAATATCAGTTTCAATCATCATAACAATTTGGACATAATGATAATGAATTTCACGACAGATATGTTTCAATAATAGATTATAGAATTCAAAATGTGTAGTTTCTGATGGTTCATTGATTTGAAAGATGTGCATACCTCAAAATACATCTACATTTATTGATGCGATCTTCCACTGTTTCGACTAATAATTACATATATATACTGAGAACCATATGAACACTTTTGCATACGATATATACATGTCAATTATTAATTAGCAAATTCGCTTTTCAGGATGGTTTTGGGGCGATCCTCATATAGAGACATTGGATAAAAGAAAGTACACGTTCAACGGATTCGGTGAATATACAATGATTAAACTTGATACTGGGAACCAATCGTTTGTCTTACAAGCTCGCACTGATCTTGCTACCGACACAAATGGAAGTTTTACAAATGCAACCATTTTTTCTGCATTTGCTGCCAAAGATTCGGTGAATGCCAGCATACACGTTGAATTGGACTCAGAGAGAGATGGTACGCGTTATTTGCTTTAACTTGCTAGTTTACCCTATAATCATGTTTATTTTTCACTGTCCAGTAGGATACTGATGTTTTGTTTACACAAGAAACGTATACTGAATTCTCCAGACAGTGTAGCATTGAAGTACTTTTGGTATCTTTACACTATTAAAAATGAGTATGATCTATTACAATCGTATATAGTAATAAGTTCATTAAAATCATTTTAAAGTGAACTAAATCCCAAAATATTTTTTTTTTAAAATGACTTTAGGAGTTTCCTTAGTGTACATTGTCCTCCGACGTTATACAGGTACAAAACATAAAAGGTATTGTAAGAAGACGTGAATCATGTTACATATTTTACATTCCTAAATGTACTCAAGAATAAGAAGAGTCCGTTCTAACAGACGAATAATAATTATTCAAGAACTAAATGTAGATGTGACATCAATAAAGATGCATACAGATATAACCACAATGGAGTGGATTTCGCTAAGCTTTAATTATTACATTAAGCATGAATCTATTGCTATACAGATGTCCCAAGTATTAAAATCTCAATGCTTTTCAGGCTTGTCAGTATTTGGGAACAGAGCAGACTATTCATTAGAATTTACCAGAATTCAAAGTGGCATAATCCTAGAAACGGAAATACTGACTCTTTACAAGTACAGTGATCCTCCGACATTGATGGTGCTCTTTACTTTATCAGGTGAATAACATTTTTGACTTCCATACGATTATAAATAAACCATGACAAATTGAATCTATTCAATACGTATTACCCTTGGAATTTGAAACTTTGGCTAGATTTCCGTACATAAGAAGTCTAACGTTTTTAAAGCAATAAGCTAGATTTCCGTCTAAAATAATAGTTCCTGCTGTTTCTTTGTTTCTTTCGGTCAACGGAAAGATCCAAGCCTTCCAATGTAATTAAATGGTTGACCGTCAATGGGTGATTATCAAAACATTTTTTCCAAACCGACGATTTGGTAAAATTTGATTTTAAAGTTTATTATTATTTAATCAAGTAGAGACCTTCTAGAATGACACAATATTGCAACATGGGGACAAGACTATAAAGTGTTTTTCTATACAATTTGCTATCCGTCGATTTTTGCCCGCTGATTCAGAATGATGGTAATTGATATGAAAATTAAAAAAGAAATATTAATTGGTCTTTTGCTATATAGTGTCCTCGTTCAATAGATTGATAAAGATTATGCTGAATAGATCGATAGTCTAAAATGTAATTATAATTAAAACATTTAGCATGTTCTTTGATTTGATTGGGATCATGCAAATCCAATGCACCAATTTATAATTGATTTTAGGTATTTCAATGAACATATCTCTGATGGAAGGCATGTTGGCTTTGGGACTATCAATGCCAAAGGAATTTTCAGGGATGACAATGGGGCTTCTGGGAAACTTCAACGACGATCCTAACGACGACTTTATGTACCCAAATGGAACTCATCTTGTGGGAATTGTGTCTGAAAGAGATATATTTAACTACGGACAAAATTGTGAGTTAGCGATGTTACTTTTAAATTAAGTCAAAGGAAACTTCTATGGTTTGATTTATGCCTATACCATTCGCAACAACATTTTCCTAATGATTGTAAGACAGATTACGTGCCCAAAAATACGTTTTTAATTGTTATATTTTTATTGGAGCAGATTCAAGCTCAGTATATATTATTTCTTTAAAAAACATGCAAAACCAAATATTCACATAATTACAACATATTAAATTTAAATATGTGTTGGATATTAAGTTAGGTGATAAACAAGACCTCTCACAATGTAATTTAAACGAAAGAATCAAGCATTTCTTAGGCATGTTATCGTAGTGCATGCATTATTCGAGGTAGAATGTTAGCGATGAGATAAATGGTTGTATTTACGTTATGCAATTACGTTATGTATTCATTTGATGTACAATACATCAGCTTCAAAACTCTCCTTCCTCTGACCAGGAAATCAGAGACCTTTATTAATCCGCACTGCTCGATCCAAACAATTTGAGAAGCGTGTTTCCCGCAATTTTCTTCTTTAGCCAAATAAACACAGCCTTTTAAACGCAACTAAATCAAGTTTCTATACACATCACTTGTAAGATAAGATAAGATTTATTTGAGGTGGGAATGATTTAAAACAACATTTCAACATAAGCTGTAATGAAGTTTATACCGACATTACATAAAAGAAATTAGTCATTACAACAATCATGATTTGCAAAATATATATTGGACATATCACAGTGCATAACTCGACATGAGCAAGGAAAACATTTTAAAAGGCAGTAATTAAAGTGAATTTAGTATCTGGATAAATTAAAACAACAATTTAGGATACTATCAACCAAAAAATAAAAAAAAATTATTGGTAAAGATTGAAACTTAAAATAAATGCAGAAGTACCATTTTAGGACTAAGAAGCATGCCGAGATGCAGCTTACGCCTTACTTTAAAAGAAAGGCGGTAACAGTAGCGCAATGACAGATAACAAAAAAGCACTAAGGTAAACATTAGATGTCAACATCATGGCACGGGGGTAGGGTGACGTATTATTTACAGATTTTACGTTTGAAGTCTTTACCATTTCAAGATAAAACTAAATATCTAAATGAATTAAAATTTGCACTCTAAAGTGCTTTGCTTAATAACTTAGTGTAAAATATCTACAGTTGATGACGATATTGTAAGAGTAATAATCTTTAATTTGGGAAAGCTTTTAAAATGTGTTGACCACGCTAATTTTCCTAAAACAACTGTCGTCATATAAATTCTACCACTGGATTTTCTCATTGGTTATGATCGCGTCTATATATTCGTAAGCACATGGTCTAAATTAATAATAGTCAATATAACTCCACGAGAATTACTCATGGCGTTCCACGTTGATCTAATTTAGGTCAAATACTGTTTTGTACTTAATAAAAATGATCTTTCATTCCACATTGTTCAATATAACACTAAGACATTTGGGGATGAGGCAAATATTCCTACCTCTAAAATATATAAAGACGATATCGAAATCGAGCCTCAAAAGGGCTTAGTCTCTGTTTCCGAATGGCGTAAATTTAATCACACGGTATTCAACCTACGAAAAACTACTTGTATGAAAATTGTTATCTTGCAACGATTAGCCGATAAACCGGACAAGAAATTAAATATTGAAGATATTCAATGGATATAAGTTTTTTTGTAATAATAGCTTTTGGAGTCGATAGATAGAAATCTACATTCGAACAATCAAATTGGTAAACTTTTGTCAATAATTTCAACTACAATTATTCTACGTATATTTTCATATATTACTACACAGATTATAATGCCTATATTCAGCCTCTTCTTGGCCATTTGTGGTAAAAAATCAATATCGGAAATAATAACTATCCAAAACCGAGCAGCCAAATTAATATCAAACGCTGACTTTACAGCCCGCTTTAGTGAAATTGGACTGGCTCTCTATTCATTGTGGAATCAAATACCAGACATTTGTCTTACTATCCAAAGCCATAAATAATCATACGACTAAATACAATTGTAACATACATAGCCCTATTTCTAACATTCATTGACAGAGCTCTTAAATTCCTCAACTTAAGACCTTTGTTTTTCCCTGCATTCACACAGTTTTAGCTAACAATTCCTTTCTTTTTTAGGGATCCCTCTGCAAAATATAATTCCTTCCTTCCCTCTGCCAGACATTCAACTTCTTTGCTGTCATTTAAACGTGATATTAAATTGTGACTGAGGAACGTTTTGCTGAAATCTGTGCCTTAACCTCCTGGACATGATAAATAGTTTCATTCATATCATCAGAATGTTTAGCTGAATCGTGTTCTATGCCAATATTTGTAACGAATTTATGTGTTTTTAATTTTTGTTTTTGGTTATGTATTTTGTCTTGTTCCTGTGCATTGTGTGTCTACTGTATGGGTGAAAAGTGGGTTCAGAGGTATGTATACGCGTGTGGCATACTAATGCGTTTTATGAGCATGTTATTGTAGTTTTAATTACGCGCAATGTACATGTCCATTACTGGCGTATAGATAAATACCTTCAGGTCTATATGGAAAACTTATTGCCAAACGTAAAGCTTGTATAAATAAATAAATAAATAAATAAATAAATAAATAAATAAATATTTGATATTGATTCATACATTCTTGTAATGTTACTGTGGAAGCTAACATGATATTAGTCATATGTAATGTATTTGAAGACACAATTCGTTAAATGTAATTGAAATCTGAAATAAAACAATTATATTTTGCTTTGATCCAGGGATAGTGCTGAGCAACGAGTCAGTACTGCATTATCCAGCAGGTAAAACTAGCGCCGATTTCCAGCACGAGGATTTCATTCCTACGTTCATGGATGAAACAGACCCAATAGAGAGAGCGAATGCTGAAAAGACGTGCGCTGAGCTGTCAGGAAAAGGAGATAACCCGGAATGTGTTTATGACCTACTAAATACCGGGAACGAAAATGTTGCCAAAGTATCGAGAGATGTAGAGAAGACAC
Organism: Megalonaias nervosa; assembly: GCA_016617855.1. NCBI lineage: Eukaryota > Metazoa > Mollusca > Bivalvia > Unionida > Unionidae > Megalonaias > Megalonaias nervosa. The sequence continues at coordinate 195,586 of JAECUM010092875.1, read as the reverse complement.
TGGAGACAATCGTGAATGAAACCGGTGGGTAAATCAAAATGAAGAGCAAAAAAGTTCGATATTAAATACCGATCTTGTTCAAATATGGACATGTTTTACAGAGAAGTATATTAAAATTATCTGCACCAGCTGATACGGATAGTAAATAAAATTGTTTTCATACCTAGAATCATGTTGTGAAACAAATTTAGATTCTGTGAGTCGAGACGATCAGCAGCAGAGACGGTGGACCCTACAAATTGGTTTCGACCAAAAGATTTAAACATGAAATCATACTAAAATAAGGCAAAAAATATAGGGTCAGTAACGTTAATCCAGAATCTGTAACCGAATTGAGATTCTCTCTACGTGGGTTATTTACGCTGCTACTTTTCGTGGCATCTGTGTTTGTAAATGCTATGCGGTGCTCGTACGTGTCATTTTTGCCGGTCCACCCTCTCTGCTGCTGTGGTTTGTATCCAAATATTGTATCAAGTCCGTTACGATATCTCGACCTCGGATCATGCAAGTTTATTGTTATAAAACCAAACGGAATAGCTTGAGCGTGTGCAAAGAAATTTTTAAATTTGTTCATGTCCATGTCCCCTGAACACCAAGTATAATAAATATTTTGCAGCGTGTGATTATCAACTCCGTTAAATGCAACTAAAATATTACAGTTATCTCTGATCACTTTTGAAATTTGTGTATAACGCTGTGTAACATAAATCACGTCTGTGTTTTTATATCTACCTCGAGAAAATATCCTAGCTGGATTTGATTGTTTGTCCAGCATGACATCATGGTACACTACTAAATTATTAATACTTCCATCCAGATCATCTACAGATGGCGCTTCATCAATATCAGTTATAAAGTCAATAACGTCACTGTCTTCATTTAACGATTTTGCATTTTCATAAAAATCTTTAAGTACTTCATAGCATCGCTGATCATCTACAGATGGTGCTACTAAATATAATTTATCCCACTTCAGCCATCTCATTATCAGATTAAGCAGTAATTGCGTCTTCCCACTCCAGATGGACCTATTATTATCATTCTGATAGAATTCAGTAGCGCTGGGTGATGCTTGACTGGCTCTTGTTTTCGTGTCGCTGAAAAGTCAATTATATCCATATGATAAATAATATGAATTTAGATTGTGTTCGATGCAGGGCAACCACCCCAACCACTGGATTAACAACAATAATAACAAAAAATAAAAAACGCGCACTTACAGGTAAGTGTGAAAAGTGTGGCACAAAAAACTACAAATTTATTTCGTCTAGGACAAAGACAGGAGGTGATATTGCTGCTTCGTTGGGAAAATTACCAGGGGTTCCGTGGGCGAAATATCCCGGGGAAAAACACTTACCAGGATACAATTATTGTGGTCCTGGAACTTGACTTGATATTCGACTTGATGATCAAGATCAACCAAGACCAGGAGAACATCCAATAAATAAGATTGATTAAGCGTGTCATGTTCATGATGTTGCGTATAAAAGCAATGATTTACAACAAAGACATCTCGCAGATGTGAAACTGATTCATGCGTTAAATTCTATACCTGATAAATCTCTCAGAGAAAAACTCGCTAGTTTTCTAGTAAAAACTGCTATGAAAGGTAAAATAATGCTAGGGGCTGTTTAATTAATTATATGAATATTATAATGGAGTCCATTTATTATAGCCAGAGAGGATATTGGAAGGGCAGAGCAACTATTAGTAAACTTGCTGAAGCAGCAAAAGTCTCACGTGCTGTTGCTGCAGCGTGGTTAGCACGACAGGCAATATGGCAAATCTATATACATCCACCTAAAACAATTCAGTACGCGTATTTTGATGTCAGCGTTCCCAATGAAGTTCATCAAGCAGATATTTTGTTTTTACCGCACGATACTATTAAAACACGTGGACGTCAATCACGCACATACAAATACGCGTTAACTGTCGTTGATGTTGCAAGTAGATATAAAGAAGCGGAGCCGTTATCAACAAAAACAATATCTGAAGTTGCATCTGCGTTTGAACGAATTTATCAACGAGGACCATTACGATGGCCACAGTTGCTACAAGTTGATCCTGGCGAAGAATTTCTTGGTACAGTATCATCGCTGAAGAAAAAACATAATGTCAAAATCAGACAAGGACACATTGCAATTCATCGTGATCAGGCAATAGTTGAACGATTTAATCGAACACTCGCTGAGCGGTTATTTGGATACCAGTATGCAAAGGAAATAATTCAGGCAGATACAAGATCTCGTGAATGGGTTGCAAGATTACCAAGTGTGATAGTTGCGTTACATAATTAAATTACTCGTGCAACTTCTATGAAACCTACCGTTGCAATTACAAAGAAACATATACCCCGTAGCGATGGCTACGGACAACGACGTGACTTTTCAAAACAACCAGTGTTAGGTAATGTGACAACGTCACTGACGACGAAACTAATAGTGTTGTACCAGAATAATAATCACGGGGGTAAAAAAAAAAAAAATTATTTGATATTTTTTTTTTTGCTTGGTGTTTTCCGTAACTACGTTACAGCGATCACGCTCTACGATCTTACATACAGATTTATATTTAACGACTCTGACCTCAGATCGAGCAAGTGGCCAGACTGGTCAGTAAGTTTAAAATGTATCCGTGATAAAGGACGACTATGACATCGCAGATAAACAACATTGATTGGTTCTGATACAATCAAATAACCTGGAGGGACTTGAGGTGTGAATGAGTAGAGAATGTATCTTTGTTGGGCCTGATTGGATTTATCAGTGTCAACTTGATAACTACTATCAATGACATCACATACGAGATTTACCGCGATCGTTGATGTAATATTAACGATGTTCGGTGAAATGTGACGGCCACCACCGTATGGATCATTATCGAATTTGAGAATACTTGCTGGTGGGGCTATTTTCCTCCATGATTCAAGGATTTTGGGAAAACTATTTATGATGTCGAGTGTAACCGCGAGAACTTCAAAACGCTTTATTTCACTTGAATACCTATCGAGTGTTATTTTATTAGTCACACTGAGATGTGATGGATCTTTTTTGTATTCTATTTGATTAACATACTTAATGTTTTCTTTGAAAACATATTTTATATGTTCATGATCCGCAGATACTGCGTTCAAATGTTGAATTACATCAATGATATTTTTTTGTATCTGCGGTGTAATTTTGTGTCAATTCAATAATGAAATTTACAAGATAATCATGAATTCTTTTAAATTCATTTACTATTGGTTGAATCATTGCTATAATTTGATTAGAACTCAACACAGAACTTTTATCTGGTTCCACGTAGTAAATTTCCTTTATCAACATTAATTTTTCATTTTGTTCATTAGTGAAAAATTCAAGCGTTGTCCACGGATATCGATTTCGGTAATCTGGAATTTTCATAAAGTTTTGCTCCGTAGTGAGAAATTCATCTCGACGTGGTTCTGATGGACCATCGTATTTGTGTTCAATTTCTGGCCATCCTAGTACGGTTCTAATCGAACTTTGATATATATCCACGGCGTAATCCGGAGAATTTATTTCAACAGCCGAAGACAGCGTTGGCTCGTGGACGGTAATGGCAATCTTTGATTCTTTTCCTGTGATGGATTTAATTCTGCGTTGTAATTCTTCATTGATCTGTTCTATTTGACAACTGCCCGTTGGAATACTAACTACTTGCCAGTCAGGAGTTCCATCGGGTTTATTTTTATTTGCAAATACTAATGAATTATTCGGCGGAAGACCACCAAACGATTTTGACCTAATATTGGGCCAACTATAATAAACCCGTAATTGCGCTAATGCTATCTCGGAAGCTGGAATTGCGGTTGGAAAATTAATACTGATTTCAGGATTAGTTGAACTCGCCGATATCATTGTGGTTCTTACCGGAGCAGTATTAGTGACGATCTGTTGTAATAATTCCTGCGATCGCTGATCGAACGTTGACATTATTATACTATTATTGTTTTAAATCCTGTTCAGGAATTTTTTCATCCATAACATCGTTATGGAATACTTCATTGTAGATCTTTATTATAATACTGAATTCTTCATCAGATATTATTCCATCATTAAGCGACGAAGAAATCATTAATGATAATTTAGAGTATGCGGTAGTTGCAGTGTGTAATTTCATCATGTACTCGTTCAATTTTTCATTTGTACACGTATTTATCTTTTTCGCGATAATATTAAATATTCCAGCGATCGTGGTTGACGATGAAACAATGATTGTTACAACGATCGGCGCCGTCATCGTCAACGTTGATAATACTACTCCGGTTCCAGCAACAATCGCGGAAACCGAATAAACCATGATATCAACGACAACCGTACGTCTACGATATTTCTTTATTTTTGCTGTATAATTATCGATGATGGTTTATAATTTATTCTACCATGTTATTACTTGATCGTATCTGTATCTGTTAACGTCTATCATTATACTTTAGTTGTTGTCTAAGACAGTGATACATTCCAGACACCACCAGTAACGTCTCGGGGGTATTTCCGTTGATGTCAACGTAAATGTTTCTTTGGTGTCCTTGTTTAGCATCACCAGTAGAGGATTATGATATACATTCGGTGATGATGAAGTGGCCGCAGTAATTTCCCAATCATGCATGGACAGCCTGTATAACCCAGTTACTTCTGCGGTATATTCGAGAGTGTTATCGCGCGGTGTCCACGTTGATACCCCAGACGCCACCGTGTACGTGATGTTGCTAATTTGTTTGTGTGGAATTTTAATCAGATTCGTTTTATTGACGATCTTAGGAATTCCACTGACAATATCATTAAGTTTTGTATTAATATCGGCGAGTTTAATATCAACGGTTAGTGGACTTCCAAAAAAATCATTAGTGGTTTTGTTTATGTTTCTGCGGAAATTCATAAACAGTTGTATGTGATTATAATATTCAGTTCTAAATGCGGTCATTCCATCATTGATCGTCGACAACGAAGTTGTCATCGGAATATTTTTATCATCCACATATTTCTTTGTTGCGGCATCTTCATCACCTGCTGGTTCTCTTAAAGCAACGATTTTATTTCCATTCATGTTAAGTTCACCTGTCATTGTATCACCGGCGGATTTTAAACGATCAGCGACACTTTTTTTAATTTCATCTCTGATAGTTGCGATTGATACATTTGAGTCTCTGATTTTACCATCGTCAGTAAATACCGGAATATTGTCCGTGGTAGCACCAAGAACTCTACGAATTATATCGAACCACTTGATATTACTTGTCTTTAATACACCGAATTTATCCTGAAAAATAACAACTTCATTCGGTCAACTCCAGATAAATTCATAATATCAGCAAGATCGTCTTTGGTGGCGTATTTTGATAAATCGATATCTTCTTTCTTCTTGCCGATGAGAGCACTAGTAGAAGATCTTCCATAAATATCAACCATTATATGATTAGCGATTATTTAATTTATATTCATGTACAGCTTTATGAAGTGGTTTCGTTGATCTTGATACAGCATCAAGTACTGCTAGTGCTTCACGGCCACATATTGGTAGATCCGTTAATGTTTGTGTTGGTAGCGTTGAATACCGGATTGGAATATTGCCACCGACAGAGTCGGTAGTGACGTATTTCAAAAATTCTTTTGGTGGTGCCAGTCCGTACGAATCGAAATAAATAATTCCACTTGGATCAATTGCATATGCAACCCAGTGAGTGCCACGACCAGAGCTTTTATCAAGATTAATAATACCTGTTTCTTTCAGATTTGGATTTTTCGGTAATTGATCACGCATAAAAACACCTCTAAAATTCTTTATATTTAATCGCGCAGCAGCATCGAGTAAATCAAAGTTAGACATCGGGAAAATCAGCGAGTCCCTGGAATTCTTAATCCTTTTCCGTATCGAGATCCTGGAAGTCTCAGACCCTTTCCTTTTTTTTTATTCCTTTTCCTGTTGCTTTCTTCAGAGCCATTCCAGCAGCTGTCCGAACTGCACCTAACGCAGCAGCTTTTGCAACAGCTGGAGCGGCTGCGGCTATTAATGCTGGAATAGCTGCGAGAAGCGGAAATATTCCTCCGGTTTTAATAGTATCCTTGATTGCACCCACGGAAAGATTTAATCGTATTCCTTTATTGGCGTGTTTAGCTTCGTTGAATCTCTTAAACTGACGTTCGGTCAACGATAATTTATTTGCACCACTCATTTGTTCTTGTTTTAATGATATTTTTGTTCCGCATCGTGATGCTAACGGTGATTGTAATCGTTTAATCTGACTCGGGGTCAGACTGACACTGACATGAGGATATGACATTTATAATTTTATTCATGATTTAATTACATGTTTTCTACTGGCACATCAATAACTCTCATTCGTCCACCAACACCTTCAAGTAACATTGATTTATCGCTGAGTATAACAGCGATTGCTCTGTAACCACCAGGAATAACCGGTGGACCAGGTATTCTTGGTGGTGATCGTCCTACACGAGCTCGGAAGTGTATATCAACGACAGATTGCCTGAATAATCTAAATGTTCTAACAAAAAATAATATATCGGATACAGCATTTATAAATCCCGCTGAGGTATCTGCAAACCAGAGTCAACATTCTGATCACGCCCCATAAATGTCATCAACCGATGATAAGCACGTGCTACATGATTGTGATCAAAACTCAGTAATATATCCTCGGCTGGTTCTTGATGCCCATTTATCCTTAAAGAAACTTCACTAACTCCAAGCGTGTCAAATATCATTGAACATCGTGTTTGTGTGTTTTCTCGTGCATTTTCCTGAAATGCGATGAATATATGTCGCGGTGCAGAAACACCCTGCAGTGATGCTATCTGCCATGTAAATAAACCAACAACTTCACTTGAAATACTATCTGTGGTCATCGTCAACCATGATAACACTGATTTACCACCTTGACTCATAAAAGAGAGTAAACGTTCTTCTTCAGGTATTGTTGGAGTCATTACTGGCATCCACAACGAAAGTTTTGTTAGTCTTACTATACATGCACCATCTGCATCACGTCGCCAGATTGCATCATTGTCGTTGTCTTTTCTAACAAGTACAACTGTATGCTTGGCTCCGAAAATGACCTTTCTGACATTTCTACAAAAACCAAAAATATGTGATAGTGGAATCACACATGAAAATTCTTCTTCATCATCTAACATTGATCGACGTGTTGCAAATCCTAAGTTGAAATTTTCATTCATTGATAATACTGCAGGAGCATCAGCAGCTCTTCCTGCAGCTCTTACGTTACCTATAGTTACATTACTGCTTTCTGGATGATCAGTTGTATCCATTGCAAACATCATTGACGAACCAGCTGATCCTGAGTAATCATCGCTGTATCTTGCAAGGCCAAGTATTGTCGTGGCAATATCAACATCGTTCTGAATTGATTCAATATTTTTTCCGTCAATCATGTATATGGCACTTTCAAATAATGCCATAATACCATTGTTAACAAAACCAGGTCGATCACCAATTCCGACTCCTGTACCATCTGCTTGTAAAAGTCTACCTTCTACTTCAATAAATGTCTCAGCGGGTAAGAAATATCTGCTTGTATCCTAAACTTGCAGCTCAATTCGTCCACGCTGATTTGGCTCTCGTGCATCATAAGAATAATACTGATAATCGCGCACAGACTCATCCTTGAGAACCGGTGCGTCCATGTCAAATGCAGGATCAGGTATACGTTTGAACATCTTATGTTATTGGTCATCGTCTAATACGAAGACCACTTCGGGAAGTGAGGTCACTTCCTGCCATCAGATTTGCTGCTACATTTTTTTCCTTTTCATCAGCTAACTCTGCTAGTTTTTGATTTGCGGCTTGATTTATTATTTTGCTAACACTTGCAGGCATCACCTCAGTGCTGGGTAATTTTACTGGCTGAGATTTTCGTCGTATTAATCGTGCTAGTCTATCTTTGATTGCAGAAAATGCTTTACTAGCAACGTCACCAGCAGCGCTAATACCTTTTTCACGAACAACATCAATAGCTTTCATTGATAATTGTTTTGCAATCGGTATTGCTTTCCGGGCGATTCTCGAAAATAAACCCTTAACAAAATCACCGAGTCCATCTCCATAAAATTTTTTGTATACAGGTAATCTTGAATTTACCACCCTAACCATGGTTGGTCCACGTTGAGCAACTTGTATGATCATCTATTATAATAATAATATCTAACTGTTTTATCACTATAATAATCATCGGTAATTTCATTAATGAGAGACCGATACACGTTAATATCCATGATGCCACCGGTAAATAATCGTTGACAAATTGATGAGATTTCGTTGATAATTTCAGGAGAATTATTACCGGCTCGTTTTCCACCAACCAGAATTTCTAATCTATCCACGTCGACAATGATATTACCGGGACAAGTAACAAGGCTACTTCCTCGAGTATTAATACCACTTCCAGTTGCGCCTTTATAGGGACTTGATAAATCAAAGATATCTGGGGATCCTTCTGGGGAATAAAATGCTTCATCGCTGGATGATATTTTTCGTGATTGTGGTTGTCTTATTGATGATAGTCGTTGTCGTCGTTGTTGTGTTCGTTGTTCTAGTTCTTCTTTTTGTTGTTGTTCTCGTTCTTTTTGTTTTTGTTGTAGAAGTAGATATCGTTCTTCTATTGATAATTGCTCATACTTCGTATGTTCATCCGCTGCCCGAAGATATTCATTATATTTTGGATCGCCGCTTCGAACTTGATTAATGTCATAGTATATGCGAAATATCCATTTGTACCAAGTTTCGCGATTTATAATATCATCAACGTGGTTAGGTTTTAAAAATTGTCCTCGATCACTATAACCATCAACAGCAATAATAGCTAAATTTTCAATATTTTCGGCTTTTCTAATATAATTAATAGCATCTTCGGTAAATTTATCAGACATATTAACCCTGACTCGTACTTGTTCTGGTTCTTGTTGAGTAACATCTTCCGCTTGGTCTTCTTCCTTAGGTATTTCCGGGGTTGGCATCGCAGTAGCTATTTTCTCCGGAAGTTCTCGTTGAATTTTTTTTTTTGTTTGTTTGTTTTTTTAGTTCGCTCCGCTATTTTCTCAGTTGATTCAGCGGTCTTTTTCAACACAGGAAGAATACCTTTAGTGGTTTCAGTGATAGGTTTAAATAATTGTTCTGCGGATTCTGTACATTCTTCTTGTGTTTGTTGACGCTCTTGTAATTTTTGTCTGACAGAATCACGGACAGGTAGATATTTCTTGATTGCTTCTAGTCGCTCTCGAGCTAATCTTGCTGAGTGAGCTTCACCAATCATTATTGATATAACGCAATGGTTTAATTACAGCAGCAGAGAGGGTGGACCGGCAAAAATGACACGCGCGAGCACCGCATAGCATTTACAAACACAGATGTCACGAAAAGTAACAGCGTAAATAACCCACGTAGAGAGAATCTCAATTCGGTTACAGATTCTGGTTTAGCGTTATTGACCCTATATTTCTTGCCTTATTTTAGTTTTGCTGCTCGATCTCAGGGTTTTCAAGCTGAACATACATGGGTTTTTTGTCTGCAAAGTTAAAAAATACTTTATGCCAGAAGATAATTTAAATGTTCCTTTCCGTTAACTATAAATCAAGATCTATCACGTGTGTTCATTCCCCTATTCCATGACTTACATATTTACAGGATTATGTTTTTGACAATGCAGAAAGTTTGTCCACTGTATTTACACCTAAGCTCGTTAAAGAAAGAATGCGACAACTCAGAGAAAAAAGAAATACATTTTCCTTAGTTTTTTGTTGTTTTTTGTTGTTTATTATTTTATATTTTTCTTTTTATTTTTTATTTTTTTGCAGACAACAAGATTCCATCTCTACGTGGAAATGCTACAATATATGTAGAGTTGGGTTTCGAATACCGTCTCTTACTTGAAGCTGATGATGATGGGCAAGTAGAGTTTAAATTGCTAGAGAATACAGCAAATGCAACTTTACTGGTCTCTGGAGCCACTGCAGAGATTCGTTTTATACTCGTGGAAGACAAGCCTGTCAAAATAAGGTTAGTAACTCCTGTCCAACAGATACCAAATAAGAAAGGCTGGAATTACTTTATCATACTGAATCTTGTTTGAATTTCATTTTCTTTTGTAGTAACTTCTTTTCGGGAAAAAAAAAAAAAAAGATTTTTCAGCAGCATTTGGTTTTCTTTGTCTTGAATGGAACTTTAAATAGCATTTGTAAATTTACACGCAATCTACTTAATACGTTTGTTAATAACATTCGCGCCAATGCACATAACTTTTTCATCCAAGTCCTTGACTAGTAGACCGTAATTGTGAATGTCGTCCACTTGAGTGCATACTTAAGTTACTGAAGTATTGTCTTTATAGCAATAAGCAATGAACATTATATTTTCATGAAACAAACACTCCTCTAATAACATTGTCTAAACAATGAAATGTAAATTATAAATGCAATCATTTCTTGTATTTAAAAACAATAGATGCGTGAAAAATATGTTTCTTTGAACGTTGTATGGAAACTTTTTATATTACTAAGAGGGCGACAGCTGAATAACTATTCCCTCTGGTGAATTCGTAAACAAAATGGTCCGTTTATATTACCAAGGGTCACAGTAGAGGACGGCAAGGGATTCCAAGCTTCCCCATTGGATGTCTTGATAATTGTTTGCACGGGATGTAGTGATCGCGGTAGTTGTGACTATGACACAATTAGAATCGACCCAAGGTCAACGGACCAATACAAGTATGCTACATGCCAGTGTCAACCATATTGGGAAGGTACTATACAATATACCTGTAATAAAATGCAATGTTTAGAAAATGACCATGTTATTCTATTTACACGATAACATTCACTTTGATAAGCTGCAGTGAAATTAAATCAATTAAACTAGCTCACCATATCTGTCACTTAAAACAGTACAGCATAGAAGTTCATTCTTGATCTGTTCACTACCTTCTGTATAGCATGCGTCCAATCCCAAGGAATCTATTAAAGGGGATTATCAATCAGCCTTTCTCAAGAAACTATACTTGTTTAAAACCCAAGAAAATCAAATAAAAGGAGATGCTTTGAAAATTGTGTCTGGTTCTGGGATTCCCTGGTGGAATAGCAGCTGATGTACAAATGGTAATATTAAATAATTTTCCGGATGCTAGTATCAGAGAAATTCGAGAAGACATGTACCAGTTTATAACGTATGCTTTAAAACTGTACAGTAAGGAACATGTCAAATATTTTATCCTAATACCCAAGTAATTCCATATATTTAGGTACTAACTGTGAGCTCGATTACGATGCATGCGCCACATCACCCTGTTCGCTTGGAAGAACCTGTTCAGATGTACCTGCGCAGGAACACGAATCATTAGAAAGGGGATATAACTGTTCTGGTTGCCCCATCGGATATGAATCAGATGGAAGCAAGTGTAGAGGTACATGTGCTCACATGACTTATTCTGTTAAAATCATAAACATTTCTCCCACACATACTTAAAAACAAAAGTATGATTTGTTCGTCTTGACCACAATTGTTTCGAAAATGTAAAACATTCTTTCAAGAGACGACATTTCTTTTAGAGGAAACGATGTTTAGTGCCAGATAAATTAAAATATGACATTTCGTTGTATAATGAATCACAAATATTCATTTCTGATTTTATCAAATGTATTTAGTTAACTGTATAATTTTATTATGTAAATAAGACTCACAGTCGTAAACTGAAAGAATCTCAGCTCTGAGCTTACGAAGTATTATGAATTTAATATTATAACTGTTTCTATATATTACATCCAAGACAGGAAGACAAATCAGGGTATAAACTATTTTGGCTAACAGTTGCTTCAAGTACACCACGTACTTTATTTTAATTATATTATAAAGTGAATAGTAATTTCACTTAATCGGGATTTTATTTTGTTTACAAAATAATGTTCTTAAGATTTTTTCAATACTGAAAAGGAAACAAACTATCATACACGAAGTTACGTCCTCGATACTAATAAATTCGATTCAGGAAATTGACTGCACTCAAGAAACTTTACATGTTTACAGGAAGTTAACTTTTATTACAGTTTGCAAATTAACACCAGTGAATAAACTGTTAATCTTCTTTTTCTTGGAAGGGGAGGGGGACATTTTCTAAGACTCTATAGGAATTTTATTGTTTGTATCATTTGATATTGATCTAGATGTAGACGAATGCGATGCTGAGACCGATGATTGCGAGCAAATATGTCTTAATACAGAAGGCAGTTTTCATTGTTTATGTCAAGCAGGATTTAAACTGGATTCGGATGCCAAATCATGCAGTGGTAAATGCTGAGTAGATATGTATGCTTTTGTCTCTTTTTTTTTTTTTTTTTTTTTTTTTTTTTTTTTGGGGGTGGGGTGGGGTGGATGGGGGGTTTTGTCTATTTTGATTTTAAATGCTAGTCTCCATTTAGTGGTTATCTTTTGTTTTTAATCAATTTTAACCCGTTACAGTATTTGATTAGAATCAGTTGAAAATGGTTCCAAAATGTACTATAATAAGGAATAACTGCTTTCTTATAATCATTTAATTAGGTGTATATTTCAGTATATACATTTGTTACATTTTAAACATAAATTTGCATTTGAAACAAAAATTCAATAGCATGGAGTAAGAACTACAATAATTAGATAGTGCTTGAAATCCTACAAAACATTTTTCATTTTTAAATGTGCAAGAATTTCGAAATATTTGGAGGAACAACAAGCCGTAAAAAAATTCTAAGGGATTTAGTTTTGAATTATATCCTGTCTTTTAGATATAAATGAATGTGAAGAGGTCACCCATACCTGCTCCCATATTTGTCTGAATACATTTGGAGCTTACAACTGCTCGTGCTTTCCAGGATACGAATTAGAAACAAGCACAAACAATTGCAGAGAAGGTGTGTATACTATTTCTTCCTAAATGCAGCTAAAGGAAAAGTGTATCCAAAGTCATCATGCAGTGTGATTAATCATTTTAACTTAATTATAGTTTCCAGAAATAAATAAAACTTGGTTGTTCCTATGCCTTTCACGATATTTTCCAAAGGATGCAAATCAATGAACTTCAAAGCTCAGATGCACTGTTTTACAATTTACTAGCTATTATTTTAGCATGTGCATGGAGGATGTGCAACTCAAATCGGGTGCCGTAGGCTTCTTCTAATCGCAGTGAGTATAAAGACATAGTTTTCACTCTGCTGAATGAAGACTATTCTAAATGAAATACCTCACTGATTTATGTTACTTTACTGAAAGTTTTTCATAGCAGACATTTTGCTACTTGAATGGAAGTAAATCCCATTCTGAAAGTTGTATGCTCAACAAAGCTGACTAGAACATATCAGAAACAACAATTGAAAGGCAACCTAATATCTCCATGATAGATCACAAATTAAAATGTCTCTGCAGTTATATACGGATTTTCACAGTGTAAAATGTTACAATGGGAACTCAAGATCATACATCTTAATATAATATCTTTCGTTTCTAACATGCATATAGGCACAAAAACTAGTTCGATTCCCATTAGCCGTAATGTTAATATTTGAGCAAATTACTGTCCTTTCTGCGGTAAGATCGGCAAATGACGCTTCATCATAACAACGATCTATCCAGAAGGAAACTTTTAAAATGATGAAAATGATATGCTGCCGCCAAATTTAGGATATAAATTCCCTTGCATGTGTCCACTACAAAATTTAGTCCAGTGAGATATCTGCATTTGCATCAAATAGTCAACGTGCGGCAATAGTGGTACAATAACAATGGTGTTAGGTTCACGCCTATTAATGCGTACAATTTAACAATCCACAGGCTTCTTCTAAACAATTACGTTAAATTTTCGACGTAATTAGTTTTAGCCAATCAACAACCTTCATTTGTTTTCGTACGGTATTTAACATGCCACCACACACAGGCGGGTTATGTAGCTCATAAAATAGTTACATGTGACACTATGAATGCAACTAGACGAGAACAGTGTGAGACGCTAAATGGCGAATAACAATGGCTAGAGACTTCGAGTATAGAGATTGTTATCTGCCATACTTTGCCATCAGAACAAGATTAGATGTTGGCAGAAGTAAGCCCGATGTGTTGAAGGTACCGTGTTCTTCGGCACTTGAATATAACAAAATCTTCCTGCGTATAAGATTTCTAAATAGATATTATTGAAGCCAAATCTGCTTAAACGTATGTAAATAGCAGAGTAACTTCGAAAAGAACACTATTTTCTCCTAATATTTAGTAGGGAGAATTAATACAGACCCGTTTTTTTTAGAAAGTGAAATACATCATTTTACATTCATAGGTACCGCCAATGCAGGGTGTGCTCAGCTTGATTGTTCTCGCGCCACTGGTTGCACTGTTAACTCCACTGGAAATCCAGTTTGTTTCTGCAAGATGGGCAAAAATCTGGGCCCTGAGGGGAAGACATGTGAGGGTAAGCTGTGTGCAATAAATATTTCTTCAAATAAGAATATACGGGTGTAGAATATGTGGAACTTCACATGCATGTCATTTTTTTCAAACTATTTTTGTCAACCTAATGCACTCACTAAAGTATTTGTTTTAATCTAAATCAAATATCAATACAAAAGGTAATGATTTGCACACAAACTGAGCTGATATTCTGTACTCTTATATGCTAGATACGATAACTATGTGCCAATAAAACAATACAACTGAAGATAAAAGGAAAGTGTTGAGACATGGCTTCTCGTGTGAACTTCAAGGTATTTCGAAATATTCACAGTAGTGATACCAATACCAGAAATTAATGGTCTCCCAGTAATCCCTGGTTGACGTAATCTGGCTAGGGGGTAAATTATTACTTCCCTAATATTAGATAAGTGGAAGTATTAATTCAGATGTATGTATTTATTAAACTAAGTCAAAGTGGAATGTTTATGATTTCAGACATAAATGAATGTGAAGAGCGCCGGTGCGAACAAGTGTGTCAATATACTGATGGAAGCTTTTTCTGTTCCTGCAATAATGGATTCAGTCTTAATGATGACAAGCTATCCTGTTCAGGTGAATGCAAATATATGTGTAAACGTGTATCTATATTCTGTTCATAGATAACAGTTTTAGAGACACTAAATCTTCAGATTAACTAATAGATATTCTGACCTATATAATTTCAGTACTGAGGTGAAGTAAAGTTAAAAGTAGAACCACGCTACACATAGACATATGCTCGCTCGGTAGGAGTACAAAAGGCAATACCTATTATTCATTAATTTTCATACTGTAATCTATAGTCAAAAAACTAAAGAGGATAGCTATTATTAGTGATGCAAACGGTAAACAAGAGGATTTACCTAAACATATTTTCAAACTTTATGTGTTTCTCTGCATACAGCCTGCACGGGAATGACGTATGGTACCAATTGTTCTAAAACATGCGAATGTGACATTGGTGCCATTATGTGTGATTATGTAACCGGATGCGTGTGCAGTGCCGGATGGACAGGGTCAAACTGCGAACAAGATATTGATGAGTGTACAGCATATACTGAAATTTGCACAGGCAGTAACTCTGAATGTCGAAACTCTATGGGTAGCTATGTGTGCGAATGTCAAACGGGCTTCGCAAAGAACTCAAGTGGTCATTGCGAAGGTAAGTGTTTTGAGGACAAGTCATGCTACATTTGTTAAAATTTATTACCGATGTATTATGTTCATCGTTTATTTGATGAGAGAAGATTTATAGCCATTTATCAATAAGAAATTGGTGTAATTTTTGTGTACATTCAACTTTCCACCTGTGGTGGACCTAATGCATTATACATTTCTAGTTCTTATCTTTATTTCTTACGGGTTATAAACGTCTTTGTGCAGGGATATGACATGTTTTATGTATTTTTATCCTATGTAAATAAATGCATATGTCATAAGTATTTTGTCAGTTTTATTAGTCTTTATTCCAGCTATTAACTTTTCATAGATCATCAACGGTAACATAACAATCTTTGCAAATGAAATGGATACCTGGAGATTACATTTGTCGGAATGAAAACAAGCCGGGAAAAAGAAAGAAAAAAGCCTCGCAATACAAATTTGAGACCAACCTGGATGTTTACTGAACTTACAGGTCAATTTTTCAGATACAAACAATGACGTAAATGCACACATACATCGCACACACACACACGCACGCACGCACGCACACACACACACACACTGAATTTAAAATAATGACGCGAATAAAAATAATTGTACGTACAATGTTTAACATCTAATTTCAAAAGTGAAGTTTACACCTGAGTGTTAAAAATACGACCGCGGTGTTGTCTTTGGCAGTCGCAGTACGTCTTGATGATCGCGCAATTGTTTATGACAAGAAAAAAAGAAAAGTAATTATTAACAGCAGGATACCTGTGCCATCTACGATGGTTGTTATAAGAGATTAGTCAAAGCTTTTATTTCCTCAAGTAAAGACATTTTACACATCGAGAATAACACTATGACTTTACCTTCTGTTGGTTAACACGTTCGCACAAATGCATATACACTGGCATACTGATTCATTAAGTTTTCTAAACGATAGTACCGTAATTTTCAAGTCAGAAGAAGAAAGGTAGTAAACTGCAATTCAGTGCCATAGGAAGCATTAATGACGATGTAACACGAAGTTATGAAGGTGTGCGTGCGTGCGTGTGTGTGTGTGTGTGTGTGTGTGTGTGTGTGTGTGTGTGTGTGTGTCTGTGAAAAGGGACACCTAGGTGACAAAAACAGTGCAATACCTTATCTCCTAGAAACCTACCAAACATACACAAGCCAGGGATTACCGCAAAAGCAATAGTTTCTTGTAATAGTGCCCCTACATTGAAGATTTCAGAATACCTTCGACTTTCACCTGAGACGCCCAAACTTTACAAGTTCAGGTGGGATTTTTTGTGGTTTTGTTTTGTTTTTGGTGGGGGGGGGATTTTTTGTTGTTGTTGCTGTTTTGCTTTATGCTTTTTTTTTTTATAACCAATCACTTCTATTTAGGCATTATGGGATTGCGAACTACAAGCAAGATATTACTTACCTCCGAGACCGCTCCGGTGGCCTAGTGGTTAAAGAGTCCTCCTCGGATGCGGGAGGTCGTGGGTTCGATCCCCGGCCGAGTCATACCAAAGGCTTACAAAAATGGTACTTACAGCTGCCTCGCTTGGCGCTCAGCATTAGGAGGTTAGTGTTAGGACTTGTCGGCCTGGTGTCAGGATAATGTGACTGGGTGGGACATCATGCCACATGTCTGCGGCATAATGCCCCAGTGCTAGACATCACTATAAACTGCCACACTGCAGACATCGTAGCGATATGACTGAAAAATTGTTAAAGCTACGTTAAAAATCTAAATCACACACACACACACACACACACACACACACACACACACACACACTTACCTCCGAAACTGAAGAGCTTTACAACATGCAAAACTACGCACCTCCGAAAATAATATTTTGACAACGGAAGTGCTCCAATAAACAACAACAATTTCACGCTTTTGCAAAAACACATATTGACATACTTTTATTCAAAGAATTGTGCTTAGTTTAAATTACTTCCAAGAGATGTGTTAGACTGACTTCAGTGAGTCATGAAACTTAACAACAAAGTAATGGAGCCACGTGTTTGGAACTAATTTGTTATTCTTAACATACAAACGTGACCTCAGAGTTGGCCGCTTATTTAGCGACTATGACGCAGAGTGATCAGTTGCCATGTGCCAGCACTCCCTTCCTATCTTTAATGCACCGCTCATTTCCTTGTTAAAAGTAAAAACAGTGACATTTACCACTCAATATTATGCTTGTTTCAATGGTTAAAAGTTCCCTATACATCAATATATGACACAATAATGTGACAGAACTATGCGAGGAAGCATGGCAAAGTAGACCCGAGAATAAATCATACAAAACTGATATTTGCTATCTTATAAAACTATTGGAACTAGTACTTAAACTAAATAAAAAATTTAATTAAATGCCAGCACACTACCTGGAAATTAATAGCACCACAATCGTCATAAAGACAGTCCGCCACAATTAAAAATTAACTCCACGTATATGTATACTCCAAAGTAACAGATAAACATCGATATATGCTTCCAACCAGTTGCCAACCAAAATATTGTATTCAAAGCACCCTAGAACTAGGCATTAAGGGTGATAAAAATCTGTTGTAACAAAGAGACATTACGAAAAACGACGTAATGAGGTGCATCAACATCTAGTCAAGCGGCACTATGATATAAAACTTTGCGGGTCCATAGAAAAGGTGAAAATGGAATATTACGACAACCCTTTGCAATAAAAAGAGACAATATGGACAACATACAATTTGTCCATTCAGATTGCCCTTCAGTAGGTAAAATCATTTAACAATAGAGAGTCATCGAAAACCCTAAGAAAAGTGTCAAAGCAAAACTAAAACCCATCACAAACTATACAACAAATGGACCCTCCCAATGTATCGACATAAAACATGCAAGATGTGCCAACATATGATCAAAACTAGCGATTTCTCCTGCGCAGCAACAAATGAAAAACACAGTATTCAATGCAGCAAATTTACGTATATATTTAGTAACGTGCAAAGTTTGCTAAATCCACTATATAGTGGAGACTGAAAAACCAAACAAGATCCGATTGACAAACCAAAACATTTATCAGAATCCCTATTGCTTAGTATTGTTCTTCCCCTGGCCACCATTTTAATGTTATAAGTGATATAGTCCACAAGCAAAACTGGAACCTCGAATACAGAAGAGCAACGGTAACTTAAGAGATTCGCCACTTCAGAACACTTAGATCAGACGGCTTAAGCAAAAAGCAATAGAAACCTATCAATATATATATATATATATATATATATATATATATATATATATATATATATATATATGAAACGTTATAAATATGACACCTTACTGCACTATTATACGACCCAGATGCTACCGCACGATATAACTTCTCAATATGCATGAACACAGTTACTTTTTGCACCAATAATTATTTGGAGAGAGAGAGAGAGAGAGAGAGAGAGAGAGAGAGAGCACTGTTAATATTAAAGATTAATATGTAGTACATTTGACCTTTAATGAATATATGGGCCATACAATAAATGGCATAGACTGCTCAAATGCTGTCTTCGTGTTATGGTAAGTGAACCATAACTTAATACAAACAGAAACTCTCCAATGGTGTAGTCTAAATCTAGGCCTGAAAAAAGACAATGAGATCTAGATGAAAAGTACTCAATCTAGAATAATGCACTTCACTTATAGATGAAATGCCATTCATAAGTTGTTACTGGTATACTTGAAAAGCCGGTTATCCCGTGCTTTACAATGCATTGATATAGTCAAAGAATATAACTCAGAAGGGTGAGGAAATGTGAAACCTGTTTTAAATCTGTTTCCAAAATATATAACTAAATCGAAGAAGACCGGAAAGAAAGATAAACGATGCATGCAAAATTTACATAGGTGAATTTAAAATAAAGCTTATTCTCGTAATCAGGGAGACGTTTGTTTTGTCCCATGCAAACATAGCATATGTTCAAGAACTTCTGGGACCAATCATGACCCAAGTTACTTTATGCGAAGTTTCTTTAAAGGTCTACTAGAGTGTAATACACACTATATATCAGAATGTTCATTTCTCGCTAAATAACTCAGAAATGTGCATTAAAAATGCATATTTTTAAAAAGTTCCGGAAATATTTGTATACTTCCGGTAATAATAGGATTTCCGGAAGTGACGTACTGTCGGGAAGTCCCTCAAGTTTAGCGTATGTGGTGATGATGGCTGAATTTAGTGATGATTCAAGCGAATTTAGGGCAAATTTGTCATGCTCATTTTCGTCGTGTGAGGAAGGTGAACTCCTAGAAGATGGCGAACGTAATGAATCTTAAGAAAAGTCTGCTCGCTGAGGTTAGACAGTACCAATTTAAGCCCGAACGAGACGAGAACGTGGACAAGGACCCTAAAGAGGATATTGGGCATAATGAGGCTGAGTAGCGCTTGGGCTATTCATTCTGGTAATTACTATTATCATCATGGCAATTATTATTAGTATTCTTTCGTTAATGTTATTTCAATTTCATAATGAAAAGAGAAGGGCACGAATTTGGGCGAAATTTTTATGTCTTCAGAGCAGATTGTCATGTGGGCGTGGTTCATCAGTAACTAGTGGTGTTAAAAGTTAAACAATTAAGACTCAGACTGTGACAGGTGTAGAAATAAATACTTTATTAACTTTATGACAAATTTGTTCCTTTATACTGTGATGAAATGCAGACCCCGAATGTACTTTGGGTGTGATTGTTTACTACCCTCCACAGATAGTAAAATTGAAGAATTTTAATAAAAAGAAAAAGTAATCATAGACCTGGTGTATCCAAATGTTAATCCAGCATATATTTTCTCTGTGGGTCTAGGTATAATACTAGTGGTAAAGGAAGTATACAGATTTATGGGGAAATAAATCTTGAGAATAATAATAATAATAATAATAATACATTGCTGATTATTGTTATGTTATTGTGGTACAAAAGGAAGAACAAAAGTTTAACCATGCATCCCATATACATATATATCATACTTTAACATGCAAGAACATCTAATAAATTTTACCCACAAGTTTGCTATCTAACACAATAGTGAATGATGGAGTGTATTTACCATGTATATTGGTGTACCTGTGGAAATTGCAGCAGTAAAGAAATAGTTGAGAAGTATAGATGCTGTAAAGAGGTTATGATTCTGAATAAGACTAAGGAGGTCAAGGTGGACTGTATCATTGATCATCCAAGATTTCACACAGTTTGCTTAGATGAATATGTCCTGGAAGCAGCATACTGTGCCTACATTCAGCAATATGGAAATTGCAAGGAAATCCTGTCCGAGTACATGAACACTTGTAGGCAAAATATTCTTTCAGTAGTTATGGTGCCACTATCATGGTCAATTTTGGAACAAGTGATTGCTTTATACGCATGTGAAAATTATGCTTAAAATTCCTTCATAAAATCCTTCCTTTATTAACAAAATGTATCAGTACTATCACTTTACTTGAGTGTGGAATTTTTACCCTAACCTTTCATTTTGATAATAGATCGTGCTATAATCATTAGTCCATTATCTTGGAAATTCTCATGAAAAATTCTTTAATCCTCTGTAATTTCATTTCTTGAACAGGTTCTATATTATGACATTAAAAACATATTGCTGTTTGTATAAGTTCGCATTTGATTCATTTAGCTTCCTAACACTGGTTGTAGTAAAATCTAATTTTATGCTAAAGGCATTGACTCTGAAAACATGAAATAAGTAACAAAAAACCGGGATACATGAAATAACATAACTTTATTCAAGTTTAAAAATTTGCTGTATATTCTGTTTTCAGTCGTAATAGATACATGGCTGCATAGAGGTGGCATTAACTGTCTATCAACTGACTAGGGCTTCCTGACTACTTCCTGCAGCACTGCCATCAATTCTTCAACATAGTCTGGAAAAAAAATTGTTACCCCAGTAATTCAAGAAACTGAAAAATGTCATCCACTGCCTATATTCATACTGACAATTTACCAAAGAGAATTAATGGAATTGGAAACAAGACTTAATTAGTATTCAATTTAACATACATATAAATCATAATTTAATGAATGAATGAATGAATGAATAATAATAATAATAATAATAATAATAATAATAATAATAATAATTTTTGTTGCGATATATAATTTTGAATATGTGCTACAAAAAAAGACTCTGTGTCAGCTTTGTTTTGATTAAAATCTTTCAAGTTCGAGTTGCTTTGCTTAGTTAGTTTCTCCATTCTGTGTGTGTATGTACAGGGCCGGGGAGGAGTGGGCTGACTGTATTCCTAGTGATATGTTCACTGTCCAACTTTAATATAACTTTAAACATAGAACTGTAATATAACTATATGTGCTTGTATACGAGTTTTATCAAATGGTATCATTCAGTGCAGTAAAAATTGCAATATCTACATACCCTTGGCTACATGTCACACATCATAATAGTGTGTGGCTCTCATATTCTCTCTGATACATTTCTGTATCTGAACATACCTGTCTGTAATAATAGTGTCCACCTCCACACTGTGGTTCTGCAGTTTTTATGGCTCTAGAAAGTCCCTCTTTCTCCATGTCATAACTACTCTTCACTTCATTGTTCTGAAGAAAAGAGAAAAAAAATGTGTTGAGCAAAATTAACAATACTTCTATTTCCTGAAATGTGACATCATCTGTACATAGCTTAAATGTGGTTACCAACATTTTAAAAATGAACTTAAGCATAAGTAGATATGGTAGTCACACATGAAGTCTTTTGCATGTCGGAATAATAATTGACAAATGCACCAAATCTTCTTGCTTACTTTTACAACTAAGGGTTGATCATAAAGTTACACTGTTACAGTAGTTTTTCTGCAATAAAAAAATTACATAAATTTATTATTGACTCATGTGCTGAAACAGTTTGTGAGGCCTTAGGAATCCATATCAACTATGAAGCTATACAAACCATGTAAACAGGGAATGTATGGAAAGTTCACTGTGACATCAAAATGCACCACAGGATAAGTCACACCATCTACTGTTTTCAGTTCTCTCTAGTGCATTATCTTCCAGGTGCTGGTTCTCAAAATTCTCATTCAGTACCTAAAATAATTAAAGCAACATTAGAAGGTAAAATCTTTACACTGACAGCATTAAAGTATTTACAAAAAATCCTTTTAACTATGGTTCTGTACATACTGTGAATAATAATACTATACTCTCCACATTGAACAGACATTAGTATTCACACTCACAAGCAATGGGTTGTGGGTTTGACTCTGACTTTGTCATCCATTGACACAGCTGTGTATATTCTGGAAAACCAGGTAATTTACTCCCAGTGTCTCAACATGAAGGGGTAATTAGCCTTTACAATTAAACACAATGAATACATCAAGTATTCACAACATTTTGGCTTTGGCAGAAAACTTGTTTTGTCATTATTATTACTGTTGAACAGGCATGAAATAAGCATGGGCATGCAAATGAATTTTTCGGTGGGGGGAAAATAATAATGGGGGAGCGGGCAAAACTAAAATCCAAAGGTTACACACACACACACACACACACACACACACACACTGTCATAATAAAGCAGGATTCATTTTGGGGGTAGGGGTGGGGCTATTATGCTTTGCAAACACCCTCCCACTAAAGTCGCCCTCTCCCACTGATAATTTTTTGCTAGGTATATTTGTGGCGAGGGGTAGGGGCTCACAACCAATAATATAGCAAGATAAAGATGTATAAATGTTTTACCCTCGCTAGTTCTCGCTTCTGTACAAGCTGCTCTCAGTCTACATGTTGTTAGCCCTGCCGTAACCATTGGTTTTTGTTGATCTTGTGTTCACGGGCTCAGTTATCTGGCGAGAAAACACGCCTGGTACTGCATTTGGCAGGAGCCATCTGATGGTCTTAATACCAAGTGACTCTTTAATTTTATAGACGGTATCGAAATCGTCTCTCAAATGATCACTTCAGACTATCTCGCCTGTCACTGGTCAGTATAACGCACCGTACCATCTACTGAATGCAACTAACAACGAAAGTAGAAATGCACAGTTCCCTACAGCATGTCACTTCCGCTTTGTCTTGCGGAAATTGCCGAGCACGAAATTGGCTAGGAGCGTTTTTCCTTGTGCGATAAAAAATCGATGTTTTGTGGTCATTATTTTCATTAATGATGAGGTATTTGACATAATACCTTTAAAAATCACATCTAGAAGATTAAATTTATCATATAAACGAAAGTTGTATGAGCACACTAGTAGACCTTTAATTCATCCTCATATGATGATGTTTGTGTGTGTGTGTTTCTTTTTCGAAGATATCAACGAATGTGAATATCAAGACATGAACTCCTGCGAACAGAGATGTAACAACGTGCAAGGTAGTTATACTTGCAGCTGCAGAATAGGGTATACACAAAACATTGAAAATCCATATTCATGTACAGGTGGGTAATGAAAAATATCACTTGTTTATATATGAATACTTTTAATACTTCGAAATAGAATGAACGTCAGTCACTAAAAGGAAGTGATTAATGAAAGAAAACACATTAAATGCACTTTCAAAATTAAAATTTTTAAAGTTCCATCTTTATTAAGAAAAAAAGGCCTATTCATTGGTTAGATGAATAACACACTCGAAATAATATTTAGTTGTTGAGAGAGGACAATTTGTGGTAAGAATAGAAAATCAATGAAAGACAAAAGGACTTAAATATTTGGATCGATACAAAGGAAGAGATGCAAAACATTTTCATTTGAAGGAGTTAACTTAAACATGAGATCGAAAAAATTTGTGTTCTATCCACAATATTATGTTTTATGTCTAACGCAGAATGTGGTCGCATTTGACTTAAAGAAAAATTCGGATGTAACATCTTTTATCTTATGATAACAATACAGCAGAGTACTCAGTGCGAAAAATAATTTTTTCAGATATCGACGAATGTTCACTTGGCATTTCTGCATGTCAACAAGGCTGTGAAAATCTACCAGGGCGGTTCAACTGTCTTTGCTACCCTGGTTATGTGCTGGAACAAGATCGAAAGACTTGCAGAAAACGTATGAAAATTTTTTAAACTATATATATATATAGTTAAAAATTGTCAGTAACATTCACAAGTATAGTATTAGACGTGGTTCAATTTGCATTGACCGTTCCTTCAATGTTACACGCATATCTGCATGTGGACAATATTTTCGCGGAAATAATGATACATGGTTATTATTATTATTATTATTATTATTATTATTATTATTGTTGTTGTTGTTGTTGTTGTTGTTGTTATTATTATTATTATTATTATTGTTATTATTATTGTTGTTGTTGTTGTTGTTGTTATTATTATTATTGTTGTTGTTGTTGTTGTTATTATTATTATTATTATTATTATTATTATTATTATTATTATTGCTGTTATTGTTATTGTTAATATTATTTTTTAAAAAAGACTACATTTACGTTAGTAGAATTCTTACCTCGAGTTACGAACAACCTAGTAAGCTTACACAATTCGATGTAATAGTACCACAGTAGGACTAGTATACATTTATTGTGTCCTACTGAGGCACAATTCTGAAAAAGAAATATATACAATCTCTATTACAAAATAATATATACTTTACTTCTAATATTGTCACTTTCCTCCGGGAAAAGTTTTGAACACGATCATTCAAAATGTTTCTCTAGACACTTGGGAACCATGTGGACTATGATCGTAGTAATAATGACAACATAATAATGACAACATTCATTTTAGCACATAGCAAATTAACATTGGCCATTAGACGTAGAACGTGTTTGTATTCCTAGTCGTTCGGAAGCATAAAAGATCATGTCACTGGAGCTAAGTAATTCTCAATAATTACACTTTACATGTGATCGTGCTTCCCCAGAAATGCATCAACCCCATAAACTGCAATGTTTAATTACTGTCCTATAATCTATTATTGTACTGTTGACACATGAAGCAACAATTGAAAATATATCAAGACATAAATAAACGAGTTCTGCTGCTGAAAATACATATATGAGGATAATTTATTTTTCTCTATAGATCATATATTCATAAATGGCTGGTAGAAACTTTTCTTAAAGCTTTTGAGGAGAATGATTACTTAATGGATATCTGGTGAATCTTTCTTTTCTTGCCTATAAGTATTTTGTATCTATTATTTAATTATCAAAGACTGGAAAGTACAGTAATGGCAAAGTAATCATTAGTACATTGGAACCTATCTTAAGAAAACTAAGGGAACCAGAAAGGTATCTCTGACAAAAGTTGTTCTTTTCACATAGATTCTTGTAGCATAGTATCATATATGGTCAAATGTTATGATTTTCTGATACGCTTGGTCAATTGCGAGATATGTGGATTTTAGCACAAATTCGACCGTAAATATGTAAAGTAAAAACTGTAATAATAATAACTATTTATCACCTGCAATGTTGCAAATTTCAGTTGAAGATCTATGTTTGGGGGCTGGGCTTAAGTGTGCTCACATCTGCGTCTCAGAGAGCAATGTCACCCATTGCACGTGTAACCAAGGCTACAAACTCCTTCTCGACAACGCGACATGTACAGGTATAAAAATATTATACATTGTGTCTCTCTTTGACCTATTAAAATTCTAAAATGAATGCAGTTCATTCGTATTGCTATTATGAAAAGTGGTACATTTAACAATTTAAAATATTACATCTTATTTGACTCAATTATGCAATTTATTAGCAGTTTTTGATTTAATAATAACCATGACAACTGACCATGTCAATCTTTAGAGGTGTTTAAGTTAAATATCTCAGGATTCATTTTAGTTACCCTAGCCACGAGTCAAGTGAGCTAATAATATGGTATGACCTGCCTTATTTGTGTGTCATTTGTCGTGACACCTTTATAGATTTCTTCTCAAACAAGACTGACTTATTGGCATCAAATTTAAAAGAAAAATATATGCATAAAGGTCTCTAAAACAAATTTTAAAATGATGCCAATTTCCTATCAAACATGATGGCTGTTATTAAAGAAGATAACATTATTTTTTTTTTAAAAAAACACACACAGAAAAGAAACTTCTCATAAACAGGTTGATGCACTTTCTAAAAGCATTTTACAAATAAAAGCGACAAACCATTAACATTGGTGTATGTTACTAAGTATATTAAAACCGTCTACAGACTTCTCAAATGACTTTCAATAAATGATCAAACTTGACCTTCAGTGAGTTATTTTGCTATGGATAATACAGATCATTCATCAAATACTGCCACCGATTCAAGAAGTGAAAAATTCTTGAACTGCATCTCAATGAGCGAACAAAACTTTGGCCAAAGCAAGCTAGAATCAAGGCATTTAATTTTTGCCTCAGAAAAACCCATTAGATAGCCTTAAGTAGGGCAAACCTTTAAATAACTTCTGCTCAAAAACGTTATGCAAATTTCACATAAAACATTCTGTTACATGGATCATTCTAACTGCTACAGATGATGCATATTTGTCAATAAATATGGCTTTATTTAAACGACTCGAAATAGTCACTCGATATATTATGAACATATGTGAAAGAAAGTATACAGGTTTCAAGGCTTTTCAAGCAGGTTACCAATGATGCAGATATTTGAAAATGGCTACTGTTCTTAAAGATAGGCAAATCTTAAAATAAAATGTAAAATATAAGAAATAAATATACGCATACTCACACATGCATTTGAAAACGGCTGCTGTTGTTAAAAGCAGACAAACCTTTCGAAAATCTGTAAATATAAAAATAAATACACATTTAAATTTCGATAAAGTTTCAAGCAAAGCATTCTACTGTCCTATAAAACAACGTCCAAGTGCACTTGCATTTAGCTAGTGCCATCAATCAGGCGTTTAGAGGTCCGCTTGAGCCTCTTTCTCATTTTAATTGTGCGTGTTACAAATAATAGTATATCAGATCACAATTAGAATTTTACTTTCTACAGATATCAACGAATGTACAGAGGGCAACAGTTTAAATACGTGTAATCCTCCTGATGGTTGTATTAATAATAATGGGAGCTTTGAATGCCTGTGTGCCATTGGACATAAACTTCAGAATGATCGACGCACTTGCCTAGGTAATGTAACATAATTTGTCCTGACTTAATATGCTAAATACCTGTATAATTAGTTTTATCTGCCTTGTTTAGTCCATAGCTGGTTCAATACTTGCAGAAAATGTGAAACATGTAGGCTTGATGCTCGCTTTGCTGTGTGTAAAAGAGTCCCAAAAAAGAATACGGACGGAGGACTCATAGTCTTTTTAAGGTGTTCCTTCAAATACTTTCCAAGGGGATTGAGTCTGAGGATTTCAAGTCTTTCCCGCTAGTTCAGCCAACGTTTCCAAAATGGTTTGATCCCAAAGACAACACTTTCCTAAGCGCCCCAGCAAACATGTGCAGAAGGGTCTGAGCCCAAGAATTCCAAGTTTTTTTCCAAGCGCTCCAGCAAACATTTTCCGAAGGTTATGATCCCGAAGACTCAAAGCCTTTCCTAAGCGCTCGAGCAAATGCTTCGATACAATTTTAAACAGGATGATTTCGGAGCTTTTTTTCCCAAGCTCTTCAGCATACGTTTCCTGAACGTTTGGATTCTGAGGTTTCTAAACTTTTCGCTGGTGCTCCAACGAATGGAAATGGTAAACTGGTTACTATCGTTATTATTGCATGACACAAATATGTAATAGCTTGGATAAACCTGTATTCAAACAGCATATGCATTGCAATGTTTGAGCACGGCTGACTTGAGAAACTCTCACGCGTCAACGCAGCTCAAATCGGTCTTATGATTAAAGATATTTTGAGCATAAGTGTAATTTTCTTATCAATAGTTAAACATTATAAAACTACTGACAATTCAAAATAATTAAGAAATTTATTTTCTTAAGTTACGAGTCGATAAAACATATATGTAGTATAGACTGTTCGATCCGATAATAAAAGAGGAAAGCAAATTTCGATTTAATTGGGCAGTGAGCTGAACTTCTCATTGCCAAATAAGATGAAATTACCTTTACAGCCATAATGGACAGAGATTCTGAATAATCAGTGACCGGGTTATACAATCCCTAATGTATCTGTCTCCTTTTATTATAAATCACTTTCGGTGATTTTACAAGGTTTCAAAGATTGACATCGATCAATTTTGAGTAAGTACTTCAAAATTCTTACGATGTAACTATCAAAGTTTGCATATGATGATGTTTAATTCATACCAAAATCAAACGTATTTACAAGTACACCCCTCGTGCCTACTATCACCCGAATTCGCTGTCAATGGGAAAATAGTATCTTTATTTCACGCGATCGATGGACTCGCCGAACATTGATAAGTCGCCATGTTATATGATTTATTTACGTCATCGGACGGACTCCCGGAAAAGAATATATTTTAGTTAACTGCTGTTATAACCTTGTTGCATTTGTGTAAAAACGTTTGATATATATAATTTATTATAATAATTTGATCGTCTCGCAATCTATATAAATACCAATGCCGCTTTTATTCGATATCGTTGCAGAGCATCAAAGTTTGCACTAATTTAAATGATCCCAAAATT
This sequence comes from Megalonaias nervosa, assembly GCA_016617855.1. Lineage (NCBI taxonomy): Eukaryota > Metazoa > Mollusca > Bivalvia > Unionida > Unionidae > Megalonaias > Megalonaias nervosa. The sequence continues at coordinate 166,360 of JAECUM010092875.1, read as the reverse complement.
TGCATTATGGCAAGAAAAATATAAAACGTTAAGAAAAAATATCAAGTGTAAAATGTGAATAAGAGATTGACTTGGTATTTCACGGTATCAGAAAACATATGAGTTTTAGTACCGTGGCAGTTGAAGTTAATGTGCCAAGGGCACACCATGGTAGAACACTGAGGCTGATACATTGGTAGGATTCAAACTCGTATCCTTTCGGTCACGAGTTGGGCATGCTACCCACTGCTCCACCGCCGAACAATAGAGAAACGTGTGGGGGATTAAGAGACAGAGAGTTCATATGATATTCATTGAGATAAATATTTTCTCGAATAAGGAATCAGCTTGTTTACGATGATGACCTGTTTTGTATCCGCCTCAATATTTTAAGATCAACAACGGACATGGACCCAGATATTATATCCGACAAAAGCTATCGACTGAATCTAATTCATTTATCAATAAATGTATGAAAGGCGTCTAAAAACGAATATTAAATTTATATGACAACAACGCACACACATAACAGAAAGCATCTCTGACTAAGCTGCGTATGGTCATTGAGTATATAACTGCTAAAGATATTGCTCTCTCAAGCACTCGCAAGAGAAGAAAATGTGTTGTGTATCATCAAGAAGACCACGACTACATAAGGGTGAATCCAGCATATTTTTAGGAATAAGTGCTATTCACACAGCATATTTTTTAGGAATAAGTGCTATTCACCCAGCATATTTTTAGGAATAAGTGCTATTCACCCAGCATATTTTTAGGAATAAGTGCTATTCACCCAGCATATTTTTAGGAATAAGTGTTATTCATCCAGCATATTTTTAGGAATAAGTGCTATTCATCCAGCATATTTTTAGGAATAAGTGCTCGTTAAATGAAGTTCGATTTCTCCAAATTATAGAGTGAAACATCTGGAGTTTCCAAGTGCCTCGGTTATAGGGTCTGGAAACATATGCATGTATTAATAATAATAATAATAATAATAATAATAATAATAATATAATAATAATAATAATAATAATAATATTATTATTATTATTATTATTATTATTATTATTATTATTATTAATGAGTAACAATTTATATCACGATGGTTGTAATCATCATCATAGTCATCATAATCATCGTCATCATCTTTTAGCGCCGATTATCAGCCTCATTATATACCCTTTTTCGCTTTATACAGAGTAAGATGGCTAATACCTCCACTATCTGTCAAAAATCTTTATTTTTATCTTCAAGTTAAATGATCGAATAATGGCCTTTATTTTATGAGGGTGTGTATACATGTCATTGATCTAGATCATGTGAACCTCACAGCATTAATGCCATCAGTACACAACAGAGATGTACAGAGGGGCGGAGAGGGGGCGGTCAACTTACAAAAAGATATGCATCCCCCTAAAATGCGCAAATAGTAACTTCATGGTCAAATCAATATAAAAAAAGCTGTTAGTGGTCATGAACAAGGTTAATTTGAAATAAATGTTAACTTAAAAAAAGGAAACTTAGAGACAAACACATTCATATGTAAGGATAATCAACAAGGCATGAATGTGAACATTGATCCTTTCATATAGTTGTTGACATATGAAGAATGAAAATGTAAAGAAACTGTGGAAGTTCTCGGGTGATATAAACCATGTAATCCAAAACCAAAAGAAAGTCATTTTATTTCAGAAGTTTGGTTTTACCAATGAGCATATATATAATGCACTCTTAAATATTCTTACAAAAAGAATTGTTGATACACCGCTTTGCGGAAGTTATGATTTTTGGTACAAAGAAAATTTGGTGTACCAGTAAAAAGAAGCACAATAACTGGAAGTTATATGCAAGTTCATTTTGAGGACTGCTAAACCATGAACAAGCAATAAACATACATACGGCATAAACCCAACAGAATATTTACTTCAATGAATGCATTCAGATCAACTATTATGTCTAACAGATTCTGACACATAATTTTAAGCCTTTTCCCCCTCCTATAACTGAACCTAGACCACTGAAAGTCGTGCGAAGCGGACTCCTATCTCTGACATTATAGGTTATCAGTTTCTATGTGGTTAAAGAAAATATACATGGAGACTGGCCCTGTTATTTTTGTCCCGATTTTCATGACCATATGCAGGGTTGTGATGATCTGACATTTTGTACTTTATATTACTGCTTTAAATATTTAACAAACTGCAGACAGGATAAAAACATTTTATAACACTTCAGCCAAAACCAAATAATACTTTTTCTTGTCCATGTTATATCTTGTAATTGGAAAATAATTATCGTAGGTTTTTTCAACCTCTCGAATTTGTTCTAACAGATGGTACAATCGTATTGAAATAATTAGGTGATAATCCAGATCGGACGATTTCTTTACAGTTATTTATACGGCAATTTTCTTTCCTAACAATGCAAGAATTTCCAAGCAACATTATTTTATATACTTTGTTATTGTCATTTGCCTGCCACTCATTTACCAGCGCGATCTATAGTTGCTATTTTTAAGTATTGTTCTTTTTGAAAACTGCAAGTTTTAAGGATCAAAAGCGGGACAGAAACTTTAGAGCCTTTAAAAAAATTAACCAATTACGTCTCTACCTGCTGTGGCGTCTGTAAATCAATTTTCCATAACCTAAATTGCGATAGGCCCTTTGTATCATTTTAATCACCCATTAAAATGTGAATGTTTACCAAACCCCCGGCCCCCCCCCCCCCCGCTACAATCACCAGCTGTAGGTTACCTGTTTCATTTTGCATAGTGTAACATATATAATTACAAATCTATATAATTTTAAAGATTTTAGTCCAATTTTCATGAAAAATTCTCAACATGCTTTGACGTTCTCAACGAAATAAATTTTAGAAAATACCTAAGGCAATTGGTGAGTTGAGCAAACCCTGTACTTTTTTAGAGAGTAACTCTCCTATCCTCTAAGTTACCGCTCTGAAATAACGACTTTATCATCAGCTTATTATTTGTGTGTATTCTCGCATCCATTTTATGTGTATTTAACCTAATTTTACACGAGTCTAGGTTCACATTAGTGATACAGCTACAGTTTTCTGCAACTTTGCTTTGTGTATACCCCATGATAAGATAATATCTGAAATAGTACGACTTAGGTCTAAGTTTGACGATTTCGTTCGATTACTTTCTTCTTTCCCAATGAATATATCGAAAGTATCCAAACTTTCTGTTTACAGCATGTGACGCCTATCACTACGGTGTGGACTGCATAAATGAATGTCGATGTGGTCCTAACCATAAATGTGATTCTGTCGCCGGATGCACGTGTCTGACAGGCTGGGAGGGAGAGAACTGTAACATCGATATCGATGAATGCAAACAGAGTTTGAGCCCGTGTAATGGAACACACATTGAATGCATAAACATTCCGGGCAACTATCGATGTGTTTGTAAAATTGGATATATAATGAATAATGATACTGGACAGTGCCAAGGTTAGTGTATACAGTATTACAGGTTGATTTTGACACGAAGAAAGGTGATTTAACCAGATTAAGAGACTATTCAGCAGGGCCGGACTGGGGATGGGGGGTGGGGTCGTGAGTTTCCGGACACCACCACCCGCAGGCTACAGAAGAAAAAAAACGTACACACACACAAACGTACAGTCACTTCTGACTTAAAATTTGACCTTCGCTTTATTCTTCCGCACGTCTATTGGGTATTATGCACACTTTGTGTAAATAGACACAGACTTATGCATGTGTGCCCTTTCGAGGAAAGTCAGGGCCTGATTGATATTTTGGACCACCCACACACCCCCACACCCCCACCCCAAAAAAAATATAAAAATATTTTTAAAAATGTTGACCTGATCCAGCCCTGATTTGTTTTCCCAGCTGCCTGTATATGTTGCCTCAGACTCATAGTTACTATAACCTTTATATATAGAACATCACTTTTGGGCAAATAATGCTTATTTGAGGTGGAAAATAGTCCAGGTTACTAGATCTAGAAAGAAGGATAATTTGTTTTGTACTGGAAATTCTGGACACTCTTCGAATAAAATATAAGTTATTATGGGTTATGGACATCAAAATTCTGCATTTTTACAAGATTGTTTCTCTTTTTGGACTATGCTATTTTGTGTTTCCGTATTTATTTATTTATTTATTTATTTATTTATTTATTTTCAGCATGCACTGGAAACACACACGGCAAGGGCTGCTCGGAGAAATGTCTGTGTTCCACTGAAAACGTTCAGTTCAGTAGTCAAGCCTGCCACCACGTTGACGGATCCTGTCTCTGCAAACCGCAGTGGACTGGAAGTACGTGCGGAGAAGATGTTAATGAATGTCAGAACGCAAATGCTTGCGACCATATACCAAACAGCGATTGCTTTAACATTCCTGGTGGTTACACGTGTCAATGTAAGACTGGTTTTAGCGACACAAATCGTAAATGCGAGAATGATTTAGACAAGAAAAGCGATGGAACCCGACTTCGTTTTGATTGCAAACTCGGTCTCTCCTTTCTAATTATTTTCATGATATTGTTTTAATTAAGATGTTTTAAACAAATGAAGCTTGTAACTATTAGTAGGCATGTTTGACTTGTATTTCGAATTTTGAATGGATGCAAGTCTAGAATGTATCATTCCTATAACAAATTGAATATTTCGGAAGATAAAAAAAGCGTCATATATACCCAGAGGTGTAGTGCTAAATAATTAAGTGAGAGAGCGCAATAAAGAAGTGAGTGTACGGATGTTACTCAGATGCGCGAGAAGGTGGAGGGGGGACAATGGCGAGCACAAAAAAGTAAGGGAACGCCGTTCCCACAGCACTACACCCCTGTCTATACCATTATGTTTGGAAAGCAAAAAAAAAAAAAAAAATATGTTTCAAAGTTTTACTTTTTTTTTTATTTTAAAAATAAAAAAGGTCCATTTGCTTATTGAATTATTAAATGAATTGTCAATATGTTAATTATGTCCTAAAACTGCACTGTCAAGCTGATCGTTTCTTGACAAATTGATCGCTTTGCTTCACAAAACAACTTAAACGTAAGTTGTAATGTTATTACTAACACAGGTCTGATCTACATATGAATATTTATTGTAAATATTTTGTATTCATTTATCAAAAATATATATCATATTTATGTTTATTGCATATCAATAAGGGGTATTTAAAACTTTCTGAATATTAGTGTGATGTAATATCTTTATTTGTGAACAATATGTCAGTGCAGCCCCTCAAAGTACATCTACACACTTTCTCAGTTGGATAATACAATTATTAAATGCCATTTTGTATTTCACTTTATGGTGCATTGTGCATACACTTGAAAACTGCGTTTTCATGACAGTTTTTAAATCATCTACCCCCAGCAAATAGCATGGTTCAGCCAAAAATCACTTGGAGTTAAATCAGGGCTGTATGGAGGATGCGGCAAAGTTAAATCAAGGCTGTATAAAAAATGTGGCAAAGTTAAATCAAGGCTGTATGAAAGATGTGGCAAAGTTAAATCAAGGCTGTATAAAGGATGTGGCAACGTTAAATCGAGGCTGTATGAAGGATGTGGCAAAGATAAGTCAGGGCTTTACGTAGGATGTGGCAAAGTTAAACTAGGGCTGTATGGAAGATGTGACAAGGTTAAATCAGGGCTGTATAGAGGATGTGGCAACGTTAAATCAGGGCTGTATGGAGAAAGTGGGCAACGTTAAATCAGGACTGCATGGAGGATGTGGCAACGTTAAATCAAGACTTTAAAGAGGATGTGGCAACGTTAAATCAGGGCTGTATGGAGGATGTGGCAATGTTAAATCAGGACTGTACGGAGGATCTGGTGACGTCAAATCAGGGCTGTATGGAGAATGTGGCAACGTTAAATCGGGCTGTATGGAGGATATGGCAACGTTAAATCAGGACTTATGGAGGATGTGGCAACGTTAAATCAGGACTTATGGAGGATGTGGCAACGTTAAATCAGGACTGTAAAGAAGATGTGGCAACGTTAAATCAGGACTGTATGGAGCATTTGGCAAAAGTTGGATGCTGTTCTCCACTGGGAAGTCTCTTAACAATCCGACTATGTCGAATGATTCTTGCTCTCTGCACGTTTTCCTTGATGCAGGCTTTACTATTTTCTCATGCGTCGGGTTCCTTAACGTATATATAACGTTATGCAGTTTTGGCGGACTTTCTTAAACCCTTCCCCCTCGTCACATTTCATCACAAAAGCTCAGATCTTCCTCATTTATGACGTCACAAAACTTTTACCCCCACCATCAAAAACTTCAAAAAACAAAACTGGTTTGAAATCAATTTACATATAACAACACGCAAGAATACAACACTGCTTTCTTAATTATTTAATACCTTTAAAATATATTGATCAACTTGGCTTTAGTCCTCTGGAAACCTATACTACAGAGAAAAATATGGATAAAAAGAGACTTAAGTACAAAGAATAAAGTTGTAGGCAATGCATCTTATAAATTTATTTCTCAGTGTTCTCTTCCTCCCACTGTGATGCTGCGATGCTACGTAGTTTACATTTTCTCTGGTAGATGGCGCTGGTTTTGCCTTTGTGACGTCACATTAAAAAATACACCCACCCACCCCATCGATGCACAAGTCTGACGACGCCTCCTAGTGACGTCATATAAGGACAGCCCCAAAAGTAAATCCGTGTTTCATCACTTGAGACAATCTGATTCATATGCCTCTCTAATCACTTTTTTGATGTCTGAGGAGTTTCTTTTTGACAATTTCAAACTGAGTTTGTTTTTGACTAGCGGTCAACAGTTGTGGGACCCATGTTGCACAAACCTTTCTGAATTTAAGATGATCTTCTATACATTAAAAGCGTCTGACGAATTAATGCCAATGATAATAGAGATATCTGATATTGTGCATCGAACATCTTCATTAGTTACTCCCTTCAGGGTAGCTTCTTTCCACTCAATCATTGGAGACGTGTATATGATTTACTTTAAGGTCTTCCAGAACGTTGGTCATCTTCCATGGATTGCCGACCATTAAAAACTAATGAAACTCTTTCTAAATCATATGATATGGCAGAAAATTACACTCATAAACTTTTCTCAAATCGGCCTTGATATCAGTCACTGAGTGCCCTTGATATCAATCAGAGTGTCCTCGATATTAACCAAAGAGTACAGTTGATATCAACTAGTGTGTGAGCTAAGAATGCCCGGAATTTACCGCATGCTCTTAGCTCAGTAGCAGAATTGTTCTCCGACATGTTTAGGTCGCTGTCATATATCAGTGTTACATGAAATGCATATATCTGCAGATGCCCGACTTGCTGCACATGCAGCTGCTTATCATTCTATAGAATGTTATTTTGTCTATCAATCAGCATTGAATTTGTTGTCAGATTCAAAGAAACAAAAAAGTTACAACGAAATATTCAGAGCTTTCAAAACCCCCTAGTATATTCCTTCTTTTATGTAAACAGAGCAGGCGTGTGCAATTTCCTCAAGGAGCGGGCCTGAAAACGATTTTTCTTTAAAAGCCACACCTTTTGATGTAAATCAGCAGATAAAACCAGGTCGCTGGTAATAGATTGCACATGTCTGATATAGTGAATATTTGTGTACCTTTTCATATTTTCTTATCATTTCTACCGTTGTTTTCAAGTTAAAAGGAAAATATGTTTTTTGTAAGTTTTAATATCTTTGTTAAGAATTCTACGGAAATATTATATTCCTTATTTTACAATTTAAGAGTAGTGATATAAAGATATAAAATTGCATAATGAGATGTATTCTCGAAAAAAAAGTGTTAACTACAAGGCAAACCAAACTTTACGAGTTCCGGTGTTTTCTCAAAACCGATCACTTATATTTTAGGCATTAAGGGATTGCGAGCTACAAGCAAGATTTACTTACTCTGAAACTGAAGAGCTCTTTCTAACTTGTAAAACTACGCATCTCCCAATATGAAGACTTGACAACCGCTGTGTTCCAATAAGCATCGGCAATTTTACGCTTCGCAAAAACACATATTAACGTACTTTTTTGAAAGAATTTTGCTTAGTTTAAATTACTTCCAACAAATGTATTGGACTGACTTCTGTAAGTCATGAAAATTAACAAAGTAATGGGGTTATGTGTTGGAACTAAGTTGTTGCTTTTAAGATGCAGACGTGACCTCAGAGTTGGTCGGCGTAGAGATAAGATTCAAAATTGGTAGTAAATCGCCGGATAGCCGAGTTGCCTATTTGGCGACTGTGGTGCAGAGTGCAAGGCAAATAACAGGAATATGGTCAACATATAGACCTAGCAGTAAAAAGGTTGCGTCATTTACATTTGTTAGTGTTTGTTACCTATGCTACATGTCATGTGTGAAAAAGTACAGATGTATACCTGTATAAAAACAACACGCAACCATGCATGCAACGTGGTTGTATTGTACTGCAACGCTGAATCAGATACTTAGATTTGTAAAAAAGAACATATGACCAAATTATCAGCTTTTATCTTTATGTAAACATCTATTTTCATATCATATTGTCGGCAACTTACATGTTTTCAGCTTGTAAAAATATAAATGGAAAATAAAGTATCTATAACTTTAATCTATCTTGAGAATGAAAGATTTTTTATTACCACCTGCTCGTGAAGTAACGTGAATCAATAATGAGGCGATGGTGTTGCTGAAACAAGAGTTTTAAATAAATAAGCCGCCTTTGACGTACGGATATAAATATTACTTTATAGAAAAGAGCTGACTTTACAAACTAGGTTTACCTTTTTTCTTATTTATGAAAGATATATTAATGATTTAAAGTTATTAATTTCAACCCATAACAAGTGAAACAGACGTCCAAAAGTAACAATTATTCCTTTCTATCTACCTGTCTGTCTGTATGCATTTATGTATATCTTCCTACCTCTCTCTCTCTCTCTCTCTCTCTCTCTCTCTCTCTCTCTCTCTCTCTCTCTCTCTCTCTCTCTCTCTCTCAGGAGCCCCGGGTGGTCGAGTTGTCCAAAGCGCTTGCCTTTACTGATCACTGCCAACTCACCTCTGTCCATGTAGGTTCGAGTCTGAGCTCGGCCATTGCGGGTATGTGAGAATGCTGCCAGTAGCTTCCCGTGTGCCTGTGGTTCTTACTGAGGTTTTCCCCGGGTTCTTCTTTCACCATTTATACTATTCTCCATATATATATATATATATATATATATATATATATATATATATATATATATATATATATATATATATATATATATATATATATATATTGCTTATCTTGAGCTGAGAAATGGAGTTAAACCCAAAACAACAACAACAAAATCTTTCACTGAAGTTCAAACCACATGTGTGCTTTAATAAATCCCTAGCTAAAGTAGATACCTTAAATATTGATATTTTAAGTAACTCGGATGTTAAGTATGTATAACAGTTTAAGAGTTTAAGTCAGTCGTATGTAAGTATAGCACTTTAAGTCAGTCACGTGTAAGTATAACGTTTTAAGTCAATCGCATGTAAGTATAACACTTTAAGTAAAATCGTATGTAAATATAACACTTAAGTAAATCGTATGAAAGTATAACGCTTTAAGTAAATCGCAAGTAATTATAAAGCTTTAAGTCAATCGTACGTAAGTATAGCACTAAGTCAATCGTATGTAAGTATTACGCTTAAGTCAATCACGCGCAATTATAACGTTTTAAGGCAATCATATTTAAGTATAACGCTTTAAGTCAATCGTATGTAAGTATAACACTTAAAGTCAATCATATGTAAGTATAACACTTTGAGTCAATGGCATATAAGTATAACACTTTAAGTAAAATCGTATACAAGCATAACACTTTAAGTCAACCGTATGTACGTATATCACTTTAAGTCAGTCGTATGTAAGTATAACCCTTTAAGTCAATCGTATGTAAATATAACACTTCATGTCAAGCGTATGTAAATATAACGCTTTAAGTCAATCACGTGTAAGTGTAACACTTTAGGTCACTCGTATGTACCGTATATCACTTTAAGTCAATCACGTGTATGCCAATCGCTTTAAGTCAATCGTATGTAAGTATAACACTTTAAGTCAATTATATGTAAGTGTAACGCTTTAAGTCAATCACGTGTACTCTCACTTCTTTTTATTTCACTGTAAAGTAGGCACCAAATCTTCGCTTCTGGCATTTTTCGGAGATACCCCAAAAGTGATGAAAATGGCGACATGCATTGTTCGATTTTATTGGGGCGGGGTAAATTCTTTTAATTAGACAACTAAATTTGTCCCATTAGCAGCAGAGAGGGTGGACCCTACAACTTTTTCCGAGGGTCCGTTAGCAAAAATAAAGGTTCCAACGAAGGGCTAAAAATAAGGTCAATAACGCTAAACCGAATCCGCTAACCGAACATATTTCAATAACAAAAATCGACGGGATTAGTTCGTTTTTGTTACTCGTTCGTTGACATATTTTTTTCTTCAAATTTTAGGCGTGTTTTGTTTGCGTCTCACACTCATTTTTTTGTCAGCTCACCCTCTCTGCTGCTGTGGTTTTAATCCAAATATTGTATCAAGTCCGTTACGATATCTCGACCTCGGATCATGCAAATTTATTGTTATAAGACCAAACGGAATAGCTTGCGCGTGTGTAAAGAAATTTTTAAATTTGTTCATGTCCATGTCCCCAGAACACCAAGTATAATAAATATTTTTCAGTGTATGATTATCAACTCTGTTAAACACAACTAAAATATTACAGTTATCTCTGATCACTTTTGGAATTTGTGTATAACGCTGTGTAACATAAATCACGTCTGTATTTTTATGTCTACCTCTGGAAAATATCCTAGCTGGATTTGATTGTTTGTCCAGCATGACATCATAGTACTCTACTAAATTATTAATACGTCCATCCAGGTCATCTACAGATGGCGCTTCATCAATATCAGTGGTAAAATCAATAACACTGACTCCATCACTGTCACTGTCTTCATATAACGATTTTGTATTTTCATTAAAATCTTTAAGTACTCATAGCATCGCTGATCATCCACGGATGGTGCTACTAAGTATAATTTATCCCACTTCAGCCATCTCATTATCAGATTAAGCAATAATTGCGTCTTCCCACTTCCAGATGGACCTATTATTATCATTCTGATAGAATTCGGTAGCGCTGGGTGATGCTTGACTGGTTCTTGTTTTCGTGTCGCTGAAAAGTCAATTGTATCCATATGATAAATGATATGAATCTATATTGTGTTCGATGCAGGGCAACCACCCCAACCACTGGATTGACAACAATAATAACAAAAAATAAAAACCGCGCACTTACAGGTAAGTGAGAAAAGTGTGGTACAAAAAAATACAAATTTATTTCGTCTAGGACAAAGACAGGAGGTGATATCGCCGCTTCGTTGAGAAAATTACCAGGGGTTCCGTGGGCGAAATATCCCGGGGAAAAACACTTACCAGGATACAATTATTGTGGTCCTGAAACTCGACTTGATATTCGACTTGATGATCAAGATCAACCGAGACCTGGAGAGTATCCAACAAACAAGATTGATCAAGCGTGTCACGTTCATGATGTTGCGTATAAAAACAAGGATTTACAACAAAGACATCTCGCAGATGTGAAACTGATTCATGCGTTAAATTCTATACCTGATAAATCTCTCAGAGAAAAACTCGCTAGTTTTCTAGTAAAAACTGCTATGAAAGGTAAAATAATGCTAGGGGCTGGGTAATTAATTATATGAATATTATAATGGAATCCATTTATTATAGCCAGAGAGGATATTGGAAGGGCAGAGCAGCTATTAGCAAACTTGCTGAAGCAGCAAAAGTCTCACGTGCTGTTGCTGCAGCGTGGTTAGCACGACAGGCAATGTGGCAAATCTATCTACGTCCACCTAAAACAATTCAGTACGCGTATTTTGATGTCAGCGTTCCCAATGAAGTTCATCAAGCAGATATTTTGTTTTTACCACATGATACCATTAAAACACGTGGACGTCAATCACGCACATACAAATACGCGTTAACTGTCGTTGATGTTGCAAGTAGATATAAAGAAGCGGAACCATTATCAACAAAGACAACATCTGAAGTTGCATCTGCGTTTGAACGAATTTATCAACGAGGACCTTTGCGATGGCCACAGTTGCTACAAGTTGATCCTGGCGAAGAATTTCTTGGTACAGTATCATCGCTGATGAAAAAACATAATGTCAAAATTGGACAAGGACACATTGCAATTCATCGTGATCAGGCAATAGTTGAACGATTTAATCGAACACTCGCTGAGCGGTTATTTGGATACCAGTATGCAAAGGAAATAATTCAGTGCGACATGAGATCTAATGAATGGGTTGCAAGATTACCAAGTGTGATAGCTGCGTTAAATAATGAAATTACTCGTGCAACTTCTATGAAACCTATTAATACAATTACAAAAAAATATATACCCCGTAGCGATGGTTACGGACAACGACGTGACTTTTCAAAACAACCAGTGTTAGGTAATGTGACTGTAAGGTATTTATATGAACCTGGTGAACTTGAAGGGGGTAAAAAAAGAGCAACTGATCCTATCTGGAGTGTGACCACACATCAAATTTCTAGCGTGGTTAGATCCACGGGTAGACCCGACATCTACAGACTGGATTCAAATGTTCCTGAACGTGGATGTGTGCGTGAACAATTACAAGTAATTCCTGAGGACACACAATTACCACCGCGTTCACTTTTGTAAATTAGCGCCCCGACGTCGATTACATTCAAGACATGTCAATATGACATTATCACGTGTATGACCAAGATCACTATTAATTCTGTCTACGGTGAACTGTCTTTGATTATTACTCGAATATTCCCATAGCATATTACCGTTACAACTTGCACAGTGATTATTCTGTCGTTGTTTTAGTGTTATAATTAATTCAGTATCAATATCAAAATCACGATTTTTTTTTTTTTTGTTTGTCACATTGCTTATAACCAAATAGTTTTTTTCTTATTACACCAACAACAACTTCGTTGTTGTCTCTAGCAGTTTGATTATTATTTTCTGTAAAATTCATAATAACCCTGTGTAGTTGAGATATTCTTCTGACTCGAGACACTGCGAGATAAACTAAATTTGACCATTCGATTCTATCATCGACAATCCAGACATTTGTATCAGCAATAGTTAGTCCTTGTGACGAATGAATCGTTATAGCGTATCCTAGCTTCCATGGAGTTTTATCCATAATCAACGCGCTCTCAACAACATCAACATCAACCAAAACAATATCATTCAATACAAGATTTTGTTTTTCATTTGTTCCTGGAATTTCAACTTCAATATTCTGTCGTCGAGTATCTGCTGGGCGATAACATAATGGTACAGGTAGATTTGAAAATTTTTCTTTATGTAACAAAAATAATTTTTCTTGCAATTCATCACGAACTATTTTTCTACTCGCAACTATTAAATCATTTGGTCTCCATAAATTCCAAAACTCGTTCACAGGAGTTTCTGGAATTATTTCACGCATTATCTCACATTGTATTCTATCTAGCTGTAGTCTGATTAATCTTTTAAATTCTTTCAGAGGTTCATCAATAGCACTATGATCATCGGTTATCTCTTCATAATAATCAAGAAACGTTTTTAACCACTCGTGCGGAGACTGCCCAACGAAAGGTGGTGGTTGACCATGATCGACGCACATTATCAGAGCAGCATTTTTTTGTCAGTAACCAATCGAGAAATATTTTTAATGTTTCTAACGATACTGTACAAATTTCATCCCAGATGATAATCCGGGGTATATATTTCTCACCCATTCGTTCAGGTGTCCACGTATCCCCGCACCATCTGAAGAAACCATGATAAGTTTGAGATTTTACTCCACGTTCATTTATTTCTCTGGCTAGTCTATATGTAGGTGTCAGAACAATCATATCAACAGAGTTCTTCAAACTACGACGAAATAATTCAATGGCACGTGTTGTTTTTCCAGAACCTCCAGGTCCATTGAGATAAACGGTTTTATGTCTGGTCACGAGATCAAACACAGATGGTGCCGATGATTTTAATATTTGATTATGATTACCGTAATATATTTCCTTGATTTCAACGTCAGCAGATTCTGAATAGTCGAGTATATTTTCTTGTTTTATTCTCCATGATCCCCATTCATCATTACCGAGTAGCGGTTTTAGCAAATCTAAATACGCTTCATTTATATAAAACGAATCCATAGCAACTCTGACAGCGTAACGAAGAAATCTATTTACCATCGATAATAAATTTATAGAAACGTAAGCGAGCATAGAAGATCTTAAATGAGTAAATTGCGGTGACTCACCATCAACATAGCTCACGACTGTACCTAATTTAGACCCGTCTCATAAATAAGCATTACTCCGACTCATAAATGTATTTTTTTCCGTTGCATCAGCAATTATAAAATCGAGCTCAGCATCATCCATAATTAATCTTGTACACATTCGTTTATGATCATATGATCCTCCTTGAGTAAACTTACCGATTATTTTCCTACCAAGATCTTTTGCAACTTTATTTTCATGATCAATCATATCAGGATTTTCATCATCTGACTCTGTCAGGGGTTGTGGTAACCAAACTTGTTTCTGCGGATGATATGATATAATAGCTTCGTTCACGCATAACGACAACAGCATCCCAGTATCAAGCATGTATCGTAATAACACTATTGGAGCCCAATATTTTTCTGAGAAATGTCTCCCAACCCAAACATAAATAATCGGATGAAGATCATCGCAAAACTCAAATGATTCTATAAAAGCAAATCCAGTTAAATCAAAATCAGGTAAGAGTCCATTTATCGCAATTCTGGTCATCTCGTGTGTGGGATGTCCGAATCTTTTAAAGTATTCAGAACATTCTCCGTATCCAAGAAAACTTCCAGGATAACACGCTACCATATCAACCGATATAATATCGCTATAATCGTATTTGGTATTCCATAATCCGCCGTGTCCGTATTCGACACAACTGTGCTGGATGTCTTCAAGAAATTCTAATCGTGTCGGTTTCCATGAATTTTTTTCTTGAGCAAAGTGAACCGCAACTGATGGAACTGTAAAACAATTATTTAGTAATTGTTCAACTTCAGCATCATCAGAATTATATTTCAATGCAAGATTCTTCATTTTTCATGAAGAGATTCTGCACGGTAAATTTCTCCGTTAGGCCTTACCAATTGATCGTAATACGAATCTGAACTCTGAAATAGCCAAACAGATACAGGGTCGCTCTTACTAATATCACTGATAGCATCGAATATATAATCGCTATAAAATTTAACTGTCCTATCCCGTGGAAATATTGTTACAGCATTAGTCCATGCATGTGCATTATGATCAATGATTGTTATAGGGGTTCCATTTTTTATATATTTCGGTTTGTACAAAATTTCTCCGGTTAGTGTTTTTACTGTTATTGGAAATCTTAATTTCTTTTCTAGCTTAGCAACATCACTGATAGATGCTCCGGTATCTTTAACTATTTCTGCCCACGCATTTATTTTTTTACGTTTTAGATTAGTTAAACCGTTTCCGCGTATTGCTTTTGAGAAATGTTCCATAACTCTCTCAGCTACACAGTTTAGCCCCCTTGACAATTTCATTGGTTTGAGATCATTAACGCTAGGTTTATCATTTAGCGAATATATCGCATAAATAACTGCAGTTACAGGATACGCTCGTTCACAATACGGTTTATCAATACCAGTCAATGTTCCTGGTTTGGATTTGTTATTTAATGTAACAGTATTATTTCCAGTATGAAGCCGTATAGGGTCACGTCAATCACGGGTAATCCAAGTGTCATCTTCTGTCTGCACAATAAACTTTACTCAAATAATCTGATAATTGATAATATTTTTACCTCGTTCGTCACTCATTCTAAAATCAATGATATTCATGATACTGAATGTTGACCAAGTATGAGCCGCACCATCATTGCGAAATTCTTTCTTGGCTTCACGGATAAGTTCGATTATATCGCTATTTATCAAAGCCAGATCTTGCATCGAAAAATTAAATTTAGATTTTGTTAGTTTGTCAAGATCAAATCTTGCTCTGGAAGGTTCAATTGTGGATAATCTCTCAAATTCCTCCATGCTATAATTAAGACAAGTATATGTTTAATTAAACTTTAATTATATATATAATGATTCAAACAAACAACCGATGCAGATGGCTTATGATAGGAATTTCCCTTCCTTGTAATAAATCATGCGTAAATGAATTTTGTGGTCAACACATGCAAAGCTTTCGAAAAGGTAGTCTAGGACCGAAACCGTGTTTACGATGCGGTTTTGGAGTCAGAGGAGAAACACGGTTATGTGTGCAATGGGGTGGTAAAAGATACAGACAGCTAAAACGATATTATGATAAGAAGTCGTCAGGTGAATCCCCCATAAAAACTGCTGAAGACTATCTGGCCAGATTTCAAAATAATCATTTAGACAAATAGTATTACTATATAAAATTGAGCAAAATGAATTTGTAAAGCACCCTATCACTAAAAATTATGAAGCGTCTCGTGATGGTGTAATCAGAAACTGCAGATTGAAAAAACCAGTCGGTACTGTTGATAATGCTGGTTATTTTAGATTTACTATTGGAAAAAAAGATATCACTCACATAGGTTCATATTCGAATGTTTTCATGGGGTCATCGAAGACGGACTTGTAATTGATCACATAAATTCAAACCCGAAAGATAATCATTTATCTAACCTCTGGGTTGTTACACCAAGTCAGAATTCTGCACTTGGAAATGCTGGGAGATGTAAAATGTTTGAAAAGAGGTCGGTTATATCCATAAATACAGAGACTGGTGAAGAGAGAATTTTTAATTCTATGAATGCGGCTGGTAAATATTTTAATATTATACCGAGTTCAGTACAACGTGTCGCAAATGATATTACTAAATCAGCATTTTCGAAAAAATTTAAACAAGATCACGTTCCGGTATATACAATGAAGCAAGATAAATCCGCCATCGCTGATAGAGTAATCAAGTAGTTGTCTCCCTTTTGTTATTGTGTATACATGATCACACATTTATATTCAGTGATATATGTCTAATCCCTCGAACACTAAAGTCGGAGGAATATAATCAAAGACAAAAATCTCAATTTCATTAACATTATAAAGGAATTTATTCTTGGACGTTGTGAAGATGATATTGAAATCCGTGATAGTGGATTTATACATTAAGCCATGTACATGGTAGTCATTATCAATTTTTTTTTGTCTAGATAGAACTGGAATATATCGATCCAATGCATTTACTAACACAGTTCTGGCTAGCTTGAAAATATAATATTTTAACAAGGCAGAAACGGCAGAAATATGTAAAATTGCAGATTTTATTCAGAATCAGATAAAATACTGATCACAGAATCTGCAGTGACAGAGTCAGGGCTAAGATAGCTATATATATATATATGTTTCAAACATATATTTGTAAGTGGAACTCATGGTGCATTCGTAGCACGTCTAATTCTTGTACTCGAGGTCTTGAGTTCGAAACCGATGACTGACACATGTCGATGGTTTTTGGCCCTGGGATGCCATTTTATTTAATAATTATTATTTACTTAATAATTGGGGACGCAAGCAACCCCTTGAGATTTCATGTACCCCTCACCATGTTGAACAACGTGGTGAGTGCAGTTTTGCATTTACCCCGGGGTTTGATTGTTGGGGGGTTTACATGAAATCGCTTGCGCCCCTAAAATAAACAGCAGGATGATGTGAACTCGTGATCACTGAAGGGTACCCACATAGGGACATTCAGAAAGAATGTCCGCCGGACCAAAAAGTCTCAATAAGGTGCCTGTGGACCATAAGACAGGTCTTAACCGATGAAAGAGTGCCCTGTGGGCTTAAGGCCTCAATAGGGGACTCTTAAGATCTTATTGGTAAAGGGCTTTACCGGCAGAAGGGACCCAGTGGAATGGTAGACTGAACATCATAGCTGCTGTTTATTTTTATTCAAAAATATATTTTATATTTATCTGATTCAGAATATATTTTTACTTTTATTCTTATTCAGAATAGATTTTTACTTTTATCTGATTCAGAAATATTTTTGTATTTATCTGATTCAGAATAGATTTTTACTTTTATCTGATTCAGAATAGATTTTTACTTTTATCTGATTCAGAAATACTTTTATTATAATAAAATTTTATTTTTTATGAAATTCAGTCAGATTTTCTAAATTTGATGGGTAAGTTACCTAACAATATTGTGACTTTGATCAGATTTTCTAGCGTTGACGGGTAATATACCCATCAAAATTGTGACTTTGATCAGATTTTCTAGCGTTGACGGGTAATATACCCATCAAAATCGTTGAATTTAGTCAGATTTTCTAAAATATTTTATTTTTATTTAGAAATATTTATTTGTATTTTTATTCTGATTTAGAAATACTTTTATTATAATAAAATTTTATTTTTAATGAAATTCGGTCAGATTTTCTAGCGTTGACGAGTTACCCAACAATATTGCGAACTCAGTCAGATTTTCTGAATTTGACGGGTAATATACCCATCAAAATTGTGACTTTGATCAGATTTTCTGAATTTGACGGGTAAGTTACCATCAAAATTGTGACTTTGATCAGATTTTCTGAATTTGACGGGTAATATACCCATCAAAATCGTTGAATTCAGTCAGATTTTCTAAAATATTTTATTTTTATTAAGAAATATTTATTTTTCGTTCGGAAATATTTATTAAACAAATAATTTATAATATAAAATGTAATGAACCACGAAAACATCACATCAATTATTACTGCTATTAAGCAATTACAACACGGCGGTATAAAAATATCTGATAAGCTTGATCCTGAAAAAATAATAAGTGATTTTGAATCATTACAATTTCGGAAGTCAGAAAATAGGTATACGTTGCCCTCCGATTATAGATTCATAAAGTTAATCCAGCAGGCGATGTTACGATCGCTGGCAGCAATCACGGATACGCAGGTGAAATTATTTGCTCCTCATTCACGGGCCATCGAAAAGATTAGGTCAGAATTATCTCACGAATACGAAACTAAAAGACTCGTACACGGTCATATAAAACAGCTGAGAGATATTATGTCCATGACGGAAGAGTTACTGGCTAAAGATAAGGACGAGTGTGACTCTGACTATAGTGACAACGAAACTAATAGTGTTGTACAGAATAATTCATTTCTGATCCTGATAAAATCACGGGTATAAAAAAAAAAATAATTATTTGATATTTTTTTATTTTTTTTTTGCTTGATGTTTTACTTGACAGAATTATTTCGCTTTATGTGTATCACGAGGTGGAGACGTTGAAAAATTATTCTGGCGGTGGTTTTCATAGAACGGTTATTCAGCGAATCTGAGACCGTTATCGTTAATAACGGATCACCACATTCATTATATATTATTATGAAAATATGGTGATCAGTTATCAAATTCAGACAAAGTTGATTTTATTTTTTTGCTTGGTGTTTTCCGTAACTACGTTACGGCGAACGCACATACAAGTTTATATTTAACGACTCTGACCTGAGATCGAGCAAGTTGCCAGACTGGTCAGTAAGTTTAAAATGTATCCGTGATAAAAGACGACTATGACATTTTAGATAAACAACATTGATTGGTTCTGATACAATCAAATAACCTGGCGGGGCTTGAGGTGTAAATGAATACAGAATGTATCCCTGCTGGGCCTGATTGGATTTTTCAACTTGATAACTACCATCAATGACATCACATACTAGATTGACAGCGATCGTTGATGTGATATTAACGATACATGGTGAAATGTGACGGCCACCACCGTATGGATCATTATTGTATTTGAGAATACTTGCTGGTGGGGCTATTTTTCTCCATGATTCAAGAATTTTTAGAAAATAAGCACGGATATCAAAATCGAATTTTGGATCCCTAAGTTGGGTATTTATATTACTTTCATAAATAATTTGATTACGATCAGATATAGGCGCATCAGAATAATTTATAAATTTATATAGGCTAATCCTGAGATCACCAAAATCAGATTTTACTGCATTTAAATGTTTGATACCATCGATTACATTATTTTTTGTATCCTCGTTGTAATTCTGTATGAAACCGATGATTAAATTTTTAACATATACTTGAATTCGATCAAATTCATTTTCCATAGGAACATTTATACCGGTAAAAATTTTATGAAATCTAAGACCTTTACTGCCTACCACATAAAGATCGGATAAATCAAGAACATTTTCGCCGGCAATATTAACATATTTATGAAAATTCCACGGATATGTATTTCTGTAATCAGGTAATTTCATAAATGATTTTTCCGTCGTGAGAAACTCTTCCAAGCGTGGTTCTGGTGGACCTTCATAAACCGGTGAAATCTCTGGCCATCCTAGCACCGTCCTGATCGAAGACTGATATATGTCCACGACGTAATCCGGTGATAATATTTCAACGGCCGATGATAACGTTGGTTCGTGGACGGTAATGGCAATTTTTGATTCTTTTCCTATGATGGATTTAATTCTGCGTTGGAATTCTTCATTGATCTGTTCTATTTGATAACTGCCCGTTGGAATACTAACTTCTTGTCAATCAGGAGTTCCATTGGGTTTGTTTTTATTTGCAAATACTAATGAATTATTCAGTTGCAGTCCACCAAACGATTTTGACCTAATGTTGGGCCAACTATAATAAACCCGTAATTGCGCTAATGCTATCTCGGAACCTGGTATTACAGTTGGAAAATTAATACTGAATTCAGGATTAGTTGAACTCGCTGATATTATTGTGGTTCTTACCTGAGCAGTATTAGCGACGATCTGCTGTAATAATTCCTGTGATCGCTGATCAAATGATGTCATTATTATACTATTATTGTTTTAAATCCTGTTCAGGATTTTTTTCATCAAATACCTCATTGTAGATCTTTATTATAATACTGAATTCTTCGTCAGATATTATTCCATCATTAAGCGACGAAGAAATCATTAATGATAATTTAGAGTATGCGTTCGTTGCAGTATGTAATTTCATTGTGTACTCATTCAATTTTTCATTTGTACACGTATTTATCTTTTTCGCGATAATATTAAATATTCCAGCGATCGTGGTTGACGATGAAACAATGATTGTCACAACGATCGGCGCTGTCATCGTCAGCGTTGATAATATTACGCCGGTTCCAGCAACAATCGCGGAAACCGAATAAACCATGATATCAACGACAACCGTACGTCTACGATATTTCTTTATTTTTGTTGTATAGTTATCGATGATGGTTTTTAGTTTATTCTGCCATGTTGTTACTTGACCGTATCTATATCGCTGAACGTCTATCATTATACTTTAGTTGCTATCTAAGACAGCGATAAATTCCAGACACCACCAGTAACATCTCGGGGGTATTTCCGTTGATGACAACGTAAATGTTTCTTTGGTGTCCTTGTTTAGCATCACCAGTAGAGGATTATGATATACATTCGGTGATGATGAAGTGGCCGCAGTAATTTCCCAATCATGCATGGACAGCCTGTATAACCCAGTTAGTTCTGCGGTATATTCGAGAGTGTTATCGCGCGGTGTCCACGTTGATACCCCAGACGCCACCGTGTACATGATGTTGCTAATTTGTTCGTGTGGAATTGTAATCGGATTGGTTTTTTGAACGATATTAGGAATTCCACTGACAATATCGTTGAGTTTTGTATTAATATCGGCGAGTTTAATATCAACGGTTAGTGGACTTCCAAAAAAATCATTAGTGGGTTTGTTTATGTTTCTGCGGAAATTCATGAACAGTTGTATGTGATTATAAAATTCAGTTCTAAATGCGATCATTCCATCATTGATCATCGACAACGAAGTTGTCATCGGAATATTTTTATCATCCACATGTTTCTTTGTTGCGGCATCTTCATCACCTGCTGGTTCTCTTAAAGCAACGATTTTATTTCCATTCATGTTAAGTTCTCCTGTCATTGTATCACCGGCGGATTTTAAACGATCAGCGACACTTTTTTAATTTCATCTCTGATAGTTGCGATTGATACATTTGAGTCTCTGATTTTACCACCGTCATTAAATACTGGAATATTGTCCGTGGTAGCACCAATAACTCTACGAATTATATCGACCCACTTGATATTACTCGTCTTTAAAACACCGAATTTATCCTGAAAAATAACAACTTCATTCGGTCAACTCCAGATAAAATCATAATATCAGCAAGATCGTCTTTGGTGGCGTATTTTGATAAATCGATATCTTCTTTCTTCTTGCCGGTGAGAGCACTAGTAGAAGATCTTCCATAAATATCAACCATTATATGATTAGCGATTATTTAATGTATATTCGTGTACAGATTTATGAGGTGGTTTCGTTGATTTTAATACAGCATCAAGTACTGCTAGTGCTTCACGGCCACATATCGGCGGGTCAGTTAATGTTTGTGTTGGTAGCGTTGAATACCAGAGTGGAATACTCTGAAGTGCAGTACTTCGTACTGTATCAACGTATTTCAAAAATTCTTTTGGTGGCGCCAACCCATACGAATCAAAATAAATAATTCAACGTGGATCAATTGCATATGCAACCCAGTGAGTACCATGACCAGTGCTTTTATCAAGATTAATAATACCTGTTTCTTTCAGATTTGGATTTTTCGGTAATCGATCACGCATAAAAACACTTCTAAAATTCTTTATATTTAATCGCGCAGCAGCATCTAGTAAATCAAAGTTAGACATCGGGAAAATGAGCGAGTCCCTGGAATTCTTAATCCTTTTCCGTATCAAGACCCTGGAAGTCTCAGACCGTGACCTCTTCGTTTCCTTTTTTTGATCCTTTTCCTGTTGCTTTCTTCAGAGCCATTCCAGCAGCTGTCCCAACTGCACCTAACGCAGCAGCTTTTGCAACAGCTGGAGCGGCTGCGGCTATTAATGCTGGAATAGCTGCGAGAAGCGGAAATATTCCTCCGGTTTTAATAGTATCCTTGATTACACCCACGGAAAGATTTAATCGTATTCCTTTATTGGCGTGCTTGGCTTCGTTGAATCTCTTAAACTGACGTTCGGTCAACGATAATTTATTTGCACCGCTCATTTGTTCTTGTTTTAATGATATTTTTGTTCCGCATCGTGATGCTAACGGTGATTGTAATCGTTTAATCTGACCCGGGGTCAGACTGACACTAACATGATGATATGACATTTATAATTTTATTCATGATCTAATTACATGTTTTCTACTGGCGCATCAATAACTCTCATTCGTCCACCAACACCTTCAAGTAACATTGTTTTATCCGATAATGTAACAGCAATTGCTCTGTAATTAGCACCTCCAGCATTACTAACACGATCTCAAAAATGTATGTCAACGACGGACTGTCTGAACAGATCCAAATGTTCCAGTAAAAAATAATAAATCGGATATAGTGATGTAAAATCTAGCTGTGATATTTGTAAACCAGTATCAATATTTTGAACACGCCCCATAAACGACATCAATCGATGAAACGCACGCGCCACATGATTTGACTCAAAATTCAACAAAATATCCTCTGATGGTTCCTGATGTCCGTTTATTCTTAATGAAACTTCAGAAACACCGAATTTGTCAAATATCGTAATGCTACGCGTTTGACTATTTAATCGATCAATAAGTTAAAGTGCAACGAATATTTGTCGCGGTGCAGAACCACCTTGCTGTGACGCTATTTGCCACGTAAATAACCAATCAATTGTACTTTGAATAGTATCTGTGGTTGTTGTTAACCGAGACAATGTTGACTTGCCGCCGCTGCCCATGAAAGCGAGTAACCGATCTTCTTCAAATATTGCTGGAGTCATTACTGGCATCCACAATGAAAGTTTTGTTAGATTTACTCTACCATGAAGTGGCGCAGTTGCAGCTGGATTAGCTCCTTCAACGTGCCATATTGCATCATGGTCGGTTGCTTTTCGTACAACTGTATGTTTGGCTCCGAAAATGACCTTTCGTACGTGTCTGCAGAATCCAAAAATATATGATAGTGGAATCGCGCAAGAAAATCTTCGGGGGCCTCCCTCCTCCAACATTGCTCGACGTGATCTAAATCCTAAGTTGAAATTTGTATCGACATTAATTATCATGTTTTCTACGTCCGCGTCGACATTTCTAGCAAAGTTTCTTGGTCGTCCTATTTTATACTGGTTGTATTCAGGATGATCAGAAGTATCCTTGGCAAACATCATTGTTGGACCAGCTGATCTTGTATAATCGTCGCTGTATCTTGCAAGGCCAAGTATCGTCGTGGCAACATCAACATCTTTTTGAATCGATTCAATATTTCTTCCGTCGATCATATATGTGGCGCTGTCGAACAACGCCATGATACCGTTGTTGACAAAACCAACACTAACACCAGCGTCATACGGAGTATCATCCATTTTTACAAGTTCACCTTCTACTTCAATAAATGCTTCAGCGGGCAAGAAATATCTACTTGTATCTTGAACTTGTAATTCATTTCGTCCACGCTGATTTGGTAATCGTGCGTCGTAAGAATAATATTGATAATCACGCACAGATTCATCTTTGAGAACTGGTGCATCCATGTCAAATGCGCGATCATGTAAACGTTTGAACATGTTATGTTATTGGTCATCGTCTAATACGAAGACCACTTCCCGCTATCAGATTTGCTACTACGTTTTTTTTCCCCCTCTTCGGCTAACTTTGCTAGTTTTTTATTTGCGGCTTGATTTATTATTTTACTAACACTTGCAGGCATCACTTCAGTGCTGGGTAATTTTACTGGCTGAGGTTTTCGTCGTATTAATCGTGCTAGTCTATCCTTGATTGCAGAGAATGCTTTACCGGCGACGTCACCAGCAGCACTAATACCTTTTTCACGAATAACATCAATAGCTTTCATGCCTAGTTGCTTTGCGATCGGTATTGCTTTTGGGGCTATCCTCGAAAATAAACCCTGAATGACATCACCGAGTCCATCTCCGTAAAATGTCTTGTATACAGGTAATCTTGAATTTATCACCCTGACCATAGTTGGTCCACGTTGAGCAGCGTGTATGATCATCTATTATAATAATTATATCTAACTGTTTAATCACTGTGATAGTCATCGGTAATTTCATTAATGAGAGACCGATAAACGTTAATATCCATGATGCCACCGGTAAATAATCGTTGACAAATTGATGAGATTTCGTTGATAATTTCTGGAGAATTATTACCGGCTCGTTTTCCACCGATTAAAATTTCTAATCTATCTACGTCGGCAAGGACGTTGTTAGGACAAGTAACAAGACCACTTCCCGTTTTGCCTTTACCAAAAGATGAAAGATAACCAAAGAGACCTCGGGGTGAAGTTTCTTGTGGAGCTGATTCGCCAGGTGAAGGTTTTTTCTCCTTAAGGGATTTTATTCGTTCCATTACATTTTGCTTGAACACATTAAAATCATCGATATCTTTTATTACTTCGAGATTTCTAGAAACGAGATATACAGCAACAATCCAATCATCAAGTTTAAAACTTTTAATATACTTGGTTTTTAAATATTTATCCCTATCTTCATAATTTGATGCAATAATCATTGTTCGGGATGGATTTTGGATAGCGTCAATACTCTTATGAGATCTAAAATATTTATTTACTGATCTTTCTGGTTCTTGTTGTTGTTGTATTTCTTGAAGAGCAGACGTCATTCTTTTAATAGCTGCACTATAAGCAACATATCTCGTGTCGTTAATTCGAGCTTGATCAACATTGAAACGTAAACGAAAAATCCATTTGTACCATTTCTCGCGACTTATAATATCATCAGCATACTCGGGTTTTAGAAATTTTTTCGTTCATCATAAGATAAAAAAAAGCAGTTTCAGCTAATTCATCTACATTAAACTTTCCGATACTATCCAAAAAAACAAAACAACAACTCATTAAATTTATCAGATAATTTAAACCCTGATTCTTGCTGAGTACCTTCTGCTTGATCTATTTCTCCGCTTGGTTGAGCAGCAGCTATTTCGGCAGGAAGTTCTCGTAGAATTTTTTTTGTCTTTTTAGTTCGCTCCGCTATTTTTTCAGTTGATTCAACGTTCTTTTTCAACACGGGAAGAATACCTTCAGTAGTTTTCGTGATAGGTTTAAATAATTGTTCTGCGGATTCTGTAAATTCTTTTTGTGTTTGTTGACGTTGCTGTAATTTTTGCTTGACATCATCATGAAGCGGAAGATATTTCTGTATCGCTTCTAGTCGCTCTCGAGCTAATTTTGCTGAGTGAGCTTCACCAATCATTATTGATATAATAATAAACAATCTTTTTAAATCGACAGCAGCAGAGAGGGTGAGCTGACAAAAAAATGAGTGTGAGACGCAAACAAAACACGCCTAAAATTTGAAGAAAAAAAAATATGTCAACGAACGAGTAACAAAAACGAACTAATCCCGTCGATTTTTGTTATTGAAATATGTTCGGTTAGCGGATTCGGTTTAGCGTTATTGATCTTATTTTTAGCCCTTCGTAGGAACCTTTATTTTTGCTAACGGACCCTCGGAAAAAGTTGTAGGGTCCACCCTCTCTGCTGCTCCATTAATGCATAACTGACAAGTGTCTCTCGTGTCATCTCTCGTCATAGCAGTTTCCTATGATTTTTCCCATCCCATTGATTTTAAATGTCAAAATATCTAAAACAGGGTGGAAAGGTCAGAGCAAACTCGGACTGCTAGTGACAGTGATAGCACTACATACAGGGCCGACAAGAAGAGGGGCATCCGGGGATATATCGCCGGGGCCCGGGCCTGTAAGGGGTCCCGGGTAGAACAACACTTTTTAATTTTATAAAAGAAAAATTTTGATTGAACACGAACTAGGAGAGTCTCGGGTGTTTCTTACCCCAGGGCCCGTGATGGCTCTCTACGGCCCTGACTACATAGCTGATTTCATGAACTCGTCAGCGAGATAGCAATGTAGGGGAAAGAGAGAGAAAAAGATGAAGAAAAAACCCCACGTGTGCGGTGATATTGGATTGTAATATTCCAAAAACCTTTATAAATCAATATATGTCAAATACATCAAGTCAAACAATGTTTAAATTACTTTCTTAACATGTAACTATGTTACATTTGATAAAAGTCTTGTTCCATACCGTGTTAAGCAATTGGTATAAGAAAGCTGGGAAAAAATATTTCCCACACTTTTACATGGAGTTAAAGTTAGTTCAAAGGAAAGCCGTACACGTGTTCTTTGAATGACGTCACGCATTGAAAGACAACCGATCTGCAGGTATTAACGTTGCACTCGCAACTGGACGGCATGAGAATGCGATATGGACATTTCCAGTGTCAGGTAAGAGAAAATATATTTATTCTTTCCAGTGCCGGATTAAGGCATGAGGAGGTTTCCAGGCCTGGTTCCGGGGGGGGGGGGGGGGGGGGGGGATGGCACGCGAGGGGGTCACGTATCCTGCTCCCCCCCGTTGCCTTAGATAAAATTACATGTATTTAAATAAATCTTATAGGCCTAAACCGTCCAATACTTAGTCTAATATGGCTATAATAATTCTGATCCGATAAATTAGACCCTAGATCTGTGTTTATCATTGATGCTGATGGATGATAAATAGGTCTATCAGAAT
Source organism: Megalonaias nervosa (assembly GCA_016617855.1). NCBI lineage: Eukaryota > Metazoa > Mollusca > Bivalvia > Unionida > Unionidae > Megalonaias > Megalonaias nervosa. The sequence continues at coordinate 138,688 of JAECUM010092875.1, read as the reverse complement.
CAACAGATTTTTTTTGGTGGGGGGGGGAGGGGAGGGTTCTGACTTGCCGGTCTATGATGATTATACACATATAACGAGGCAGTTTAAGCACAGCTTTCAGAGTGCATTTGTAGATCTACAAGACATCCCCACCCGCAATTTTAAGTGTCCTGGGCCCCAAAGTGCGGTTTCTTTCGCTATTAATATAAATTGATGTTTTAACAAGGGTACTTGATTCAGGGAGAAATTAATGCGTACACTCACACATTAGTTTCCCCCTGAATCGAGTGCCAGTGACGTTTAGGCAAAACAATCTGTGTTTCCTACTGTAGTTTTCAAAATTATGGTAGGTAGGTATGGTTTCCTAATTTATATTTTAAGCATTGTATATATTATGATCAGTATATATAATATACTAAGCGCTTCAAGGACTGGACTAAACCGGCTCGATTAGGTGCACCAATTAATTTCGGGAATTTTTTGTAAAAAATTATTTTTAACTTTTCTTTTACCCTGTGGGAAAAAAGTGCTAAGGTCAGCAAAAGTTTATACAATTTGATGCGAATAGAAATTTTAAAGTTCATAGGTGGCTGACGCATTGTCTTGAAATGATCAAATGCAGGATGACTCGGCCAAATTATGGGTTGATTCGGCCCAGATTCCAGGCTGTTTCGAAACATGTGAAGTTGGTTCGTGTTGTCAATGATTTTCTTTATATTTTATGGATAAAATGTCAACTCCTGTTATTGTTCGAAAAGCTGTGGGACATGTATGGCTAATTTTTGCTTTAGTAGGTAACTACTATTTTTGCAAACATTGCAAGAAAATGTGGAAGGTTGATTTTCACGCTTTAAATTTTTACCTCGGATAGTTGTGAGAAAATGACATTTATATTTTTAAAACCAAAACAACTTTTCTACATTTACAATAAAGAAGATTTAAATTTATTGTTTGAATCAATATATCTGAAAAACATTTTGAAACTATTCATATTAATCAGGCCAATATGGCTAACTTGTAACATGACTGAACACTAATGCATGTAAATTTACCCTTCTTTTTTTATTGACTTCTCGTGCAAGTCGTGGTTTCTTCGCTTGGGCTTTACCCTAGAAAGGTTTGTGTAAAGTGTTTTTGGCGAGTAACACAATAGTATAACGTTCTTAACTGTTGCCGTCGACTTTTTTCTTTTGATAAAAATCAGCAGCATGACCAGCATTTTCTAAAGTTTCGACCTTGCACTCGTAAGGGAAAGTCTTGACGTCCCTGTGAATGCAGTTCTTGAACTCTTCAACTAATACGAGTTGTCTTGATATTTTGCAATCTTTATTGACCTTTTTAGAAGAGCACCACCTATCTAATTGTTGTGCTTTTCCTTATGCGAATTTGACATCTGTCTGGCCAGTAGATTTTCAACAATTCCTAAAACTTTGTTGATATACCTCGGGCACCAACTCATAACCCTTCATGATATATTCCTTAACCACATCATAATCAGCACTGTTGTAGTGATGGTGAAATTTGAATATCAAGAGCTTTGCCAACAAGTACACTTTGTAGTAAAAATGTCCAGTGCTCCCCTGGCCAGTTTAAAATTGAGCAATTTTCTCGAAATGAAGAATATTGATCTACTCCTTTTCTTGAAAAGGGGCTAATTTGATGTTTCTGATAACATCAAAACCTGAATTTGGGTGCAAATTGGGGATGTGCTTTTCACTTGCCAGCTCCAATTCTTTTAATCTGAACTGAAATTACATTTCTTCCTTTCCTCTTTCTTTCCTCTTTCTGCAATTGCATTTGCTTCTCTCTTTCCTTTCTCTAATTGCATTTGCATGTGTTTTTCTTTCTTGAATTGCATTTGGGTTTTTTTCTGTAAATGCTTTTCTCTCTCTCTCTCTCTCTCCCTCTCTCTCTCTCACTCTCTCCCTCTCTCTCTCTCCTTTCTGCAACTGCATTATCCTTTCTCTCTTTATTAAAAATTGCATGTGTCTTTCTTGACACTCGGGCTCTCTTGACTCGATTTCATTCTTCTATTTTAATTTCAATTCCATAACTTGCCAGCTGGAGCCAAATGGTGACTGACTAATCAAAATCAAAGCACCTTTCCAAAAAATTCTTTTCCACCAAATATTGGACCAAAATATTTTGTTTTATTTCTTTCTCCGCTAAAGAAGCCTTTGCCTCAAAAGATCATATTTTCTGGCAAGCTGGAGTAATTCATCCTTTTTCAAGGCATATAACTGTTCCTGGGTAGGATTTGAAAAAAGTTTTCCACTTCAGGTTGTAAAAGCTTGGTTTCACTATAGATTTCTAATGTTGAAAATAATATCTGGGACTTGGAAAATTCCAAAACAAGGTAAATTTAAATTTAAAAAATAAAGTTGTCTCAAATATTTTAGAAAAATTCGTATCTCAAGGACGAGTGCCCAATTTTCTGTCTCATGTCTGTGCTTTAAAACTAAGTAAAAGAGTGAATAAAAACAACAAGCTCTGTAATATTCAACAAATAATTTATTTCCCTAGAATACAAAGTGAAAATTAAAAAACGGTTTGTGGTATTGCAAATTAAATCCCAAAATAATATTAGAATAAAAGACACAAGTCTTAAATATAAAAGTTCTGAATAAACTTTGTTAGAAATCCAAATCAAGTTCAACGCTGAAGGTGTTGATATGTCTGTAGTGGCCTGTATCATGTTGTACCAACACTCTTTTGTTAAAACACAGTAACATAATTCCAGGTTTGAATTCACTATAAATCTCAGTGAAAGTCTCTGTCCAAGAATATTATTTTTTATGAGCATTTTTTATTTCCAGAAAAAAATAGCTGAATTAAATAATTTGAAGAAATAAATTCCAGCCCAAATGAAATTTTGGATACAATAAACAATACATATATATATATATATATATATATATATATATATATATATATATATATATATATATATATTGTTAGACCTTAAAGCATTCATGAATAATGTTTCCAGTAACAAGATTATAGTCTTCCACTTGGCCTCAGGTCACAACAGTCTCTAAAAAGAAAACAACAAACCATTACCTAATGGAAAATAACCTTCTAGAAAGTTCTCAGTTTTTGCAAAATAAAATGTTACTTATTATTAGAAAGTCTAAAATTATAATATATAACCTGGACTATGTCAGATGTGCGTGGTAAATTGTAGGGGATTCAAATAACCTAGACCCAGACCCAAATAAACATGTTTGCTTCTATTAATAATAATCTTGATCTTAAACCCATACTGATAGAGGATATGTTGGCTATGTATTAGTTGTGCAGAGAGCTCAAAAATAATTCAGGTCAAGTAGAAAAGTCCAACATACAATGTCACATTACAATAGCATATGATGAAATATAAAAAAGATTTTAAAAAAACCCAAACAAACAATGCAGATTAAATATATATAACATTATGTTCATTAGCATCTTGATTTATACACATTTTGTTAACACTTTTGATGTTCATGGACCCACTTAATATGTTCAAACAGTGTTGCATTACATTAGTGTACTGGCAAGTGTGAGCAAGGGACAGCAATTATTATTGATTGAACTTTAACTTGGAACATCTTGAAGAAAGCAATAACAATTTAAAAAAAAAAGTCAAAATACTTGCTTAAGTGATTTTGCTGAAATCAAGTGCAGTCTGTTTTTCTTTTTATCTCCACTCAAGCAGACAATTGCACATTTTTAATCAAAGACTCTAAAGCCAACATGACCACATTTCATTTCTTACCTACTTGCATACCTCAAAAAATCCCTGATTTGGTCTAATTTAACTCTCCAGATCACAACAATAAAGTAATAATTAACTGTGTTGTGTATACACACTAGCCTAATTTCCATTATGTGGCCACACAACAATTCACCAGTTGCAACACTTGCTAGAAAAGTTTCGGCACACCCTAGGTGAAGTCATCTTAACAGCAGTTTAAATCTGGTCTCTGGCTACATGTGTTTAGGTACCATACTTGTAATAAGATTAATTCATCTTTGCTATGGAGCTAATGTTGTATCCCACCTTCATTCCTTGGGGTCAACACTTGATGCATTGAACACTATTTAATAATAAAGATTTATTTTGAATTAGTTTTTCTTGTTCATAATCTATTTGATAGATTGTTTTCATTCTTCCTCTGTTTCATTTAAATTGTATCTATATGGTACAGTCTAATGGCAGCTGTTTTTTCTTGCATGTTTCCATGTTGGGATTATGGAGATAACATTTTGCTTGCAAATAAAAAACATTCTAAGTAATTAATCTTGGCATTAAAACTAACTGTTGATGATTTTATTGTCAATTATTTTTGATTTAGTGTTGTTGTGGGGCAATTATAACATGACATTATTAAATTTACAGAAAATTATTCTTTTTAGTGTGATTCTATAAATGGACAACAATTTAATCCTGATAATGTATTAAAATAATGGGTGTGTGCTTTCATTTTCCTTTCTATCCTTTTGATAGTAAAGGACTACAAGTTCATGCTGATGATTCTTAGAAATATGCTGTGGACTTGATTCGAAGTTGCACGAGTGAAGAGTCCATGACTTTTCATCTTGGAACTCTTTTGAGAGCCCTACATGGTGTGGAAGCTTGTGAAAGCATTGGGCATTTATGTCTAATAACTTGGCACCTGCAATAAAAGACTATGCGAGAGAATTTACTAAGGTTAAAGTGGATTTCAAAGTTTGCAATGCATCGATCTGTACGACTAAGCATTGTCATCACGTTTCATTTTTTTGTACCTCGAGACTCCTAGTGCACTAAGGTCAGTTGAAAGCATACAGCTATGAAACAAAAATAACCTCATTGTCCTTATGGTCAAGTTGCCAAACAATATAAAACTAATACATGTACATATTAATGGGAGTTCCCTCCCATATACTGAAGTTCGAGTTTTCAATATCTACATAAAAGAAAATTCAGCAGATAGAGTCCAGGAATTTTACGTTGCTTGTACAGTATTTATGTGGAATCCAAAAATAGTGGAATTTTGGCACAGTTAAAGTTGTATCGATGAAAATTTTCTCTTAGGCTTTGAGCTAGTATTAACACTTTCTTTTAAAATAAACCCGAATGGACATGCTAAAAATGAAATTACAGATGCACCATTCCCTAACTAATTTACATTATACACCACTCCCTCGATAACTCGCGCACAACGGGGTCCAAAAACATCGACCGCGTTATAAGCGAGGGCGCGAGTTATCAAGGGACCTATAACAAACAACAAAACTAACAAAGGGATCGACGTAGATGCAAAAGGGGGGTGGGTTGGGTTGGGATGTTAGTGTTGAATACTCAATTAATAATCGTGCTAAGATTAACTTGAATAAATATCTCTACATAGCGGTGTACTTTATTTACTTTTTTCCTCACAGAGTAACATTAATTTCAGGATAACTTACAGTATATTGAGGAGATCATCAAAATATTATTCCACATGGTTTCCTTTCGCTTAACACAAGTACGACTTCGCACATTGTGTACTACGTCACAAATTTTTGTGTTGAATTGGATAAATTCTAGTTTTATTGTTTGATCCAAAGTAGACTTTTTTTATACAAAAGATCGACACTCATTTCGAAGAAACAATGTCGATCGAACGATGGGTAGATTTGATTGCGGTAGAAGTAAAATGAAAAAAAAAAAAAAAAAATTACAAGGGTTAACCATTACCAACATGAATTTAATGGATCCACAAATTTAAAATAACGTAAATTAGAACACGATAATACTTGCAGTTTGTGACACGTTTGACAAATATCACTTCACATTTTGAAAACATCTGTTCATTTTTTTGTGTTACTCATTGATTTCTCTGCCGCCTCTGTGTATTGTTCACGGATAATTATCTCTCTGAGCTGGTATGGATAATTACATGCGGCTTCCGGATTCGCTGAGTGTATTTCTCCCGACAATGAATTTTGTTTAATTCTATGTCGGCGCTGGAATCTCCAAAGCCATCCATGGCTTGCCCTAAAACGAGATTCATTCTGCATACTTTTTGCCATTTTTTCTGCTTGGGCCTTGAGAATTGTTCCAGAGATGGGAGCACCTTGTTCACGTTGATGTGTGAACCATGCGTACACAGCATAATCTAATTCAGTATCGTTTGCAGTCCGTGCTCGTTTTCATTTGATCCCATTATCAGAATCAACATCATGTAAATAATCCCGAAGTTTCTGCTTATCCTTAAGCCAACCTCTAAATGTCGACTCAGCAATTGTTTAGTTCATTGCAAATGTTGGATCTCGCTTCGCCATTATGAACCCTATCTGTGATGCACAGTTTTTCAGTCACTAAGTACACCTTTCGCTTACTTCCTTTGCTCTCCATGGTCACATTTACAAATGATTAGGATACATTACTGATATTATATACTTTAGTGATGTTAAGTACATAAAAATGTGAAACCATTTTCGACTGGTCAAATAAAATGAATTCTGAGAACGGTAATGACCACAAGAACTTATGCTGCTATTGGCGTTCCTTTTAATTTCTTTTAATTGTACTTCCCTTGCTTGATTTGATACAAAAGACATATTCAAAGTGATAAAACAACACAGGTCTCTTTTAATTGATTTTTTTAAAGAGTTCCCCAAGTTGTTGATCAAAACAAAGCCGGCATGTAATTAGGTTCTCACAGAAGTACTCACTGGTTTCGATGTGACGGTCGATTGACTCTTTTCATGTTTTCATAGAAGAGAATATGTTGCGATTATAGTGTTTACATTGAAGCGAAATTAAAGGATTAGAACGTGAATTTCACATAGCAAGACATTTAATTGGTGTTTATTTCATTCTCTGTTGCCACCTGTTTGCATTTACCAGAATTTTTCGTTGATCGCTGTCCCACCAGACTGTTTATTTACAGTATATTGACAACTATTTCTCTCACAAAAAAACCCCAAACATAATATGTGATATCTTATTAGAACTTGCAAATTTCACAATATGGATTCTATATTTACGGGCAATAATCACCATTTCCAATGATAAAATGAGCTACCGTATTTCATGTATTTTTCGTACCCTTTAATTTTTCGTACAAAATCCAGTTATCAAAATAATAATTTAAATGTATCATAATTTTTCATACATATCACTTTGTATTATTTGAAAAATTCGTTAAATTATCGGACATAAAATTTCCACTAAGAAGATTTACGTTTGCAAAAAAGATCGAAAATACCGTATTCCCATTTTGTTTTTACAAAAGTTAATGATTAATAATTATTTTCTCGTGTACGAAAATTTACATAAAATACGTTATGTATCAAGGTTCAATTTACCAATTCTTATCGCGATTTTTTTCACGTTCAGCACATTTTAAAATATATTATCTTTGGAAAAAAAATCGGGAGCCATGCCGGAAACCGCGTTATAAGCGGGTTCGCGAGTTATCCGGGCGCGAGTTATCGAGGGAGTGGTGTATTAGTAACAACTTTTACATAGCTTGCACATAGGATTACTTGGGCACAGGGGGTTGGTCATTTTATCCTATGTTACGTGTCTAGGCTCATACAAAAGTAACAAGAAAAGAGTGAAGACAACAAGCTTTGTAAAATTTAACAAAATAATTTATTTCCCTAGAAAAACAAGGTAAAAATGAGAAAAAGGACTTGTGGTTTATGAATCGAATCAAAAATTAATCCAAGAATTTAAAAATATAAGTCCTATCAATGAAAAGTCCTAAATGAATCACAGTTCGAATCCCAATGAAATTCCAAGATGGAATGCGATGACATATGCCGTAACCTTCAAAGTGTTGCCCAGGGGTTAAGCTAGACTTGAATTTTAGGGAGAAGCGACTTCTGCTTTTGGACAATACAGGGAGAAGTGGGAGCTAAACAGGGGGAAGTGGAAGCTAAACAGGGAGAAGTGAGACCAAAGCAAGAAATGCGATATATATATATATATATATATATATATATATATATATATATATATATATATATATATACACACACACATACATAGATAGCTGCATTATCTTATTTTAATTATGTGCTCTATTTCTCAGTATGCTTTTAACAGTTTTAAGCAATACCTTATTTTCAAGTTGAAAAATATGTGTTATATGTTTATTATCAACACATTTTGTATGTGTATAAAAATTATTATATTCATACCCATTCTATTCATACTTGTAGTATATGTGTTTGGATTGAGGTAAATGCAGTGCGTTTTGGCCATATGACTTACAAAACACAGCAGAAGCTATACATTGTAATTAATTTTAACTGATAGCAGTAACAAGATTCGAGTCTTGTAATTGCAAGCTGGTAAAAATGCTTAATAGACTACCACTTAATTATTTTATGTAATTTTCTACAAATTTTTGTGTAAAATTGCAGTCAAAAAGATTTGTAGTATACTTTGAAACAACCCCTAATACATGTACATAGGAATAAATGCACAAGTGACTTCAAACCGTACTCTTCATCCTGATTTCATTGTTCCCAATAAAACATTGCTGTAACTACTCATTCACAACACACTGAAGCACTAAAGTCGATATATATAACTAAACTGGACCCTTTTTTCCTCCAACCGAAACATCCAAGAACACGTATTGCACCATGCGAGTGCATCTATTTTTAGAAAGAAGGCTTTTCTTAATATAACTACTCACTTTCGAGCTTCGTTACAAGAATTCATTGATAGGACTGCATATTTGTGGTTGTATTATTTGTCTACCAAATTGGTAGTAACGACGTGCATTGGTTAGATAGCATTTGCTTCACTACTGTATATATTTTTCGTATTTTCACGAAAATGAATTATGGTATGTTAGAAAACAACCTTGACCTTGCAGCATTTTTTCAAATTCCACAACAGAGATTATCACATGTTTCTGACCTACATTATTAAATATTTAGGCTATATCTCCTATCACATAATATTTAAACTTTGTTTTCATTATATTATATATTTTCCTGAATCTATTTGCCCAATTATTACAAATACAGACAGTTTAAAGAAGTGGTATATCATACGCAGCGATGTCTGCCATTAGACCTACAAGTTCATTTACGGTTTCAAACTGATTTTATAAAGAAAATACGCAAATACGGCCGTTAAAATCTCCGTTTTTAAAAAAAGAAATAAATTAGAAAACGCTCTTCACCGATCATATTTATTAAAAGCAAATTATTATTTGCATATTGATGTTTAAATTTCAAAACAGAATTTGGTATATTTTCATCATAGTACAGTAGGCCCAACTTTCTGAAATTGAGCAGTGATGTCTTGCTCTGGAAAGGGTTAATGGTCACTTAGCTATTAAAACATGCATGTGAATGTGCAAGAGTTTCTTTGTCACCTTAAGCTGATTGATATCAACACCACGTAAATACATTTCGCCTTGGGTTACAACAGTGCCAGAGCTTCCTGGCTACAGCGAGGGGGCATCTCAAAAGTCTTAAGCTACAGCCATTTTACATCTGAAAAATCAGAGGGTGAAGTCGTTTTCGCTTTCCTAACCGAAGAAGGTGAAGTTTACATTTTTCAGGCGACTTTTTCACCCACTTTGCCTGGTAGCGTGACCAATGGTTGCCATGTCAACAGTTCCCTGTTGAATCGCAGAAAATAATATTCCAGTTTAGAATTTCTGAATAAATTTTGATAAATTTCCTTGTCCAAGAATTTCTGTATAAGCACTAGTATTTTCCAGGGAAAGAATCGATAATTCATAAAATAAAAATTCAACTCAAACTGGTCACAACAAGACACCTTTAAGTGTTGGAGATTTAAAGACCAACTGGCTAGTTCTTCACAAGAAAACGATTACACAGTAAATTAAGACGCAAAACAGATTTGTATGAGGGTCATGTGATCACCTCTTAAAACGACATAAAAACATTTACATGCCTAACATCACGTACTCTAGTATGGCCTTAACTAAAATCAATGGTTCTTACTCTGGAGGAAAAAAAAAAAAGAAAAAAAAGAAAAAAAAATTTGTTTACTCAAAATTTTATTTGCTTTCTGAGTCAGGGTCAGAAAATAGATACAATGTTTCAACTACTGGTTGTTTATCAGGTCAAACAGAACTGAACTAAATAACTAAAAAAATATCAAATCCAGTAAACAAAGTTGTCATTACAATAACATGGAATAAAAAAAAATTTAAAAATAATTTAAAACTAACAAACAAAGAATTAAATTACATATACATAACACTTCCCCCCCCCCATAAAAGAAAAAGAAAGATTTATATAATAAAACTTTCTTTTTTACCATATGTTAATTATATATGAGGTAAAAAAAATTTACGTAAGAAGAACTCTTATGAATTATACAAAGTGTACATGAAATAATATTTTTATACACGGGAAAGTGCATCTGCTATTAAATTGACTTTTCCCTTGATGTGCCTGATGTCAATATTGTATTCCTGTAACAACAAACTGTACCTTAATAATCTTTGATTTTTATTTTTCATCTTGCCGATGAAAGTAAGGGGGTTGTGATCACTAAACAATAATCCGAGAAGGAGTTGAACTAATGTAAACTTCAAAATGTTGTAATGCCAGTATCAAAGCCAAACATACCTTCTCGATTGTTGAATAATTTCTTTGCTGCTTATTTAATTTCTTAGAAAAATAGCACACTGGATGATCAACACCATTTTTATCTTCTTGACTCAATAGCGCTCCAACATCACTTGCATCAACAGATAGTTTAAATGATTGACTGAAATTTGGAGCTGTAAGAACTGGTGCACTTTTAAGTTTGGCCTTTAACTTATCAAAAGCCTCCTGACATTTTTCAGTGCAAAGAAACTTATTTTTCTTGCTCAATAAATTTGTAAGGGGTTCAGCAATTATAGAAAAATGGGAACAAAATTTCTGATAGTATCCAGCCATACATAAATATCGCATCAGTTGCTTTTTACGGACAGGCACCGTGAATTCAGAGATAGCCTTGACCTTGGCATCTATAGGTTTAACGTGTCCATGTCCCACAGTATGTTCTAGAAATGTTACACAAGCACGGCAGAACTCACTTTTGGATAAATTAATTGTCCAACTTGCATCAGTGAGTCGGTCAAAGAATTTCCGAATTGTTGCTAGACGTTCTTCCCAGGTGTCATTGTAGATGATGACATCGTCGATGTAAGCATCACAATTATCTAGACCAGAGGTAATCATATTCGTTAAACATTGAAAGGTAATAGGCAAACCTTTCATCGCAAACGGCATCACTTTATATTGATAAAGTCCATCTGGAGTCACAGATGTCAAAATTTCCTTTGCCCTTTCCATTAGTGGAATTTGCCAAAATCCTTTCAGAAGGTTAAATTTGGTGACATACTTGGCATTTCCAATTTTATCAATGCAGTCATTGATTCTTGGTAATGGAAATGAATCAGTTTTAGTCACACTGTTCACCTTCCTATCATCAGTGCACATATGGAAAGGTCAATCTGGTTTCGGAACAAGTATACATGGTGAACTCCAGTCACTTTTACTGGGCTCTATGAAATCGTTCTCCAGCAAATACTGAATTTCTTTTTGCAAGTATTCCTGTTTGAGAGGGTTCATCCTGTATGGGTGTCGTTTCACAGGTTTGGAATTTACAATTTGAACATCATGAAAAATTTTGTTTGTTCTCGTAGGAACATCTGGAAATAAGTGCTCATATTCAAATAATAAGTGTTTCAGTTCATTCCTTTCTTGCTGTTGCAAATGTGAAAGTTTCTGGTCCAGATTATTCATAATTTCTGAATTCCGAAGATTTGTCACTCCAAAATCGATAGTGTTCAATTGCATTCCTTCACTTAAATCCTCAGTTGGTGGGACAGGTACAACTAAATTAATTGCATGATTTACCTAGCTATCTCTCTCAATATACTCCTTTAACATGTTTATGTGGCAAAGTTGTTTTTGTTTTCACCTCCAAGGAGTATTTATGATGTAATTTAGATCATTTACTTTCTTTTCAACCGTGTAGGGACCATAATACTTGGCCTGAAAAGGATTTTGTGGTATGGGCAAGAGAGCCAGAACTCAATCACCAGGCTGAAAACTCCTTTCCTTCGAGTTTTTATCATATCTTAATTTCATTTTGACTGAGTTGAGTGCAGATTCGCTTTTGCGACCTCACAAGCCTTTGACAACTTGTACTTAAAATTGGAAACATAATCGAGAAGATTAAGTTCAGTATCTTCATTAGAAAGAAGTTTCTCTTTCAACAACTTCAATGGTCCATGCACAGTGTGTCCAAAAACTAGTTCAAAGAGACTGAATCCTAAAGATTCTTGAACTGACTCCCTAACAACAAACAAAAGTAAATGAATGCCTTCATCCCAATCTTTACCCGTATCGAAACAATATGATCGAATCATATTTTTCAAAGTCTGATGAAATCTTTCTAAAGCCCCTTGGCTCTCATTGTGATAGGCAGAAGATTTGAATTGTTGGATGCCTAATTCATGCATAACTTGCTGGAAAATTCCAAATATAAAATTTGACCATTGATCAGATTGGACAGATTTGGGAAGGCCAAATTGAGTAAAGAACTCTATCAAAGCTTTTACTATTGTTTTAGTTTTTATATTCCTCAAAGGAATTGCCTCCAGGAATCTTGTTGACGCACACAATGACAATGGTCAACAAGTATTGGTTGCGTGACTTGGTCTTAGGTAAGGGACCAACACAATCTACCATTATTTTGCTAAATGGTTCATCAAATGCAGGAATAGGTTGCAGGTGAGCCTTAGGTATCTTCTGATTGGGTTTTCCTACCATTTGACAAGTATGACAAGATCTGCAATATTTACAAACATCACTTTTAGTTTTTGGCCAATAAAAATGATTCATGATCTTGTGACAAGTCTTATTAATCCCTAAATGACCAGCCAGAGGAGTTTCATGGGCCAGACTAAGTATTTTCTGTCTGTAAGATTTTGGAACTACAGTTTGATAGTTCACTGACCACTCATCACCAGCAGGTACCTCGGGAGGTCTCGATTTTCTCATAAGAATTTCATTTTTAGTGAAATAACAGACAGGTGCTTCAGTGGCTTCAGTTTCACTAATGGCCCTTTGAAACAAACGGGAGATCTCGGGATCTTTTTCCTGTTCGACGACAAGTAATTGTCGTTTGTCACCCTGATCAGAATAAAGAGAATGAGTAGTTAAAAGAGGATCACTGTGATCAATACCTTTTGATTGATCCAAATTAGGAGTGAAAGTGACCTCATCAAAAGCCTGACCATTACATGTGTCAGCTAAAGGAATACTTTTCTTATCAACATCATTCTCAAGAGCTTTCTTTGCCATAGCTCTGGTAACTGCACAAGCTGGGTATAAATTAGGGAATTCTTTTCCAATAGGATCGACCTTGTGATCGAAAGAAGGCTTGTAAGTTACAAGTGGATTAACCACAACTTTATCTCCAGCTGGGTCATTGCCTAGTAATAAATGAATGCCCTCAATGGGTAAAGAATACACTGTTCTGACTGTCACGGGTCCTGAGACTAAGTCTGATGACAAATTTACACAATGGAGAGGAACATTAACAAAGCCGCACTCTACTTCCTGAATAAGAACACTCGTTAGAGGAAGACTTCTCAGAAAAAGGCAAATAATAAAAGATTCTGAGAAGTTCCTGTGTCCCTTAAAATTTTAATGGGGATGGGATTGGCCAAATCACCCAAGAGTGATATAGAACCCTTCAACATGAATGGTTCATAACTCTCCATAATAAAATACAACTGGAGTTTATTATCTTCACTAGATTTGGGAATCTGGGTTTCTTCAAGGGTGTGGAAACTATGCTTGTGTCTACCCAGATGACATCCAATAGTGTTTATCCCCGAGTGAAACTGGGCAGGTCTGAAGCCAGGGAGAGCTGGAAGTCCCTGAACTCATCATCAAGTTGACACTGTTTGTCAGTTGCTGTAACCAGTCTGTCACTCGGCTGAAGCACAGCTTATACTGAAATCTCCAATCTCCTCTCAAAATTCAGGTAGCCAAGGGCCTTCAGGTTCTGATCGTTAATCCTTTATCTCGTAGAGTGTATGGCTTTTCAGCCCTTCGATATGCATGTAGCAAAGTTACCCAGTGCAGTGCACTATAAACAGAACACCTGTTACCTATTCTACTCCATACACATAGGCCAGTTAAGCAGTGAAGTGTATGTTACGTTTAACAGCAATTTTAACCATTGTACGTTTTTGGTACACATATATTATGTATGGAAAGATTTAAGAGTAAAATCCAATCGTTACAGCTGTATAATTATTTTTCACAGAAGAATTTTTTATGTGCTTTAAAATCTTGAGAGAACTTGTTCACCATCATGTCGCTGAAGCCGCGTGACCAACTGTAGCTGCCATTTCTCATAATCAAAATTTATAAGTTCTTTGTCTGCGTCTGCATCACTAAATCAACTGAATTTATTAATTTATAAAAACTAATGGCTTCCTACATCAGTATCAGAGCCTTTACCTAAGTTATTGAAGCTTTCATAGTTGTGATTCTAATTGTGAAAACTCCAGTAAGTACTGAATGAAATCCGCGACCTCCATTTTGGAGAGTGGAGAATACAGCCCAGTTACTTTAAATAGAAGATTTCGCCCAGAGCATAAACAGTGACCATGTGATCTGATGTAATGGTCATTCACACCAGTGAATGTAGTATCTAATAGGGAGTTTTCCCCGAAGGTGGTGCTACGAAAACCCGCTCAAAATGGCTGATGTTTACAGCAGGCGTCAAAAGGAGCCTCCATGAGAATGGTGGAGAGGCATCAAAAGATGCTTACATGTGAATCGGGTAGAGGTGTCCAAAGGCATTTGCATGCGAATGGAGTAGAGGCATCCAAAGGCGCTTGCATGAGGTAAAGGGTTCAATGGAAACTTGGCTAACATCTTTGCTGTAACTTCCTCATAGAAAGACCTTGCACTCCTAAAGAAGGAGCTCAGCTGGGTTGGAGAAATATCTGGGTTGTTGTGAGCGAAACGTCTGGCTTCTATACACACTGCTAACAAAGAGTTGTCATGCTGGTTTTCTGGTGACATAAAGTTGACCTCCGTAATGCTGGCTGATGCAGTGACGACACTCGTCTTCACAAACTTTCCCATGAATTTCCATAGAATTCGTTCCATCTCCACATGGAGGTATCCCACCATAGAATCACCAGCCTGGAACATGGTGTTAAAGTCATTCAGTGGTTCCATGATGTATAGAAGAAAGTGGTTTTATGTCAGTTTCATCTCTGGGTTTTTAAGGTTCTCCACAGGTCTGTTCACTCTACTCCCTGCCTTCTCAGCATCTTCATGGCTCTGGAAGTATGACTGAAGAGCTGGTCACTGTTGAAGGAAGCATGCAATGCATATCTGGAGTGACAGCCACCTTGTGTTACAATGCTTGACCAGTTTGTACTCCTCAGTATTGGTAAACTCTAGGAATTCTTTATACACCCCTCTACGCTTGGAACTGTAAGTGAAGTGATAGTAGGTGTTGACCAGAAGTTCTTTAACTGGGACAGCCAATTTCTTCAAAGCATACTGTGTACAGGTACTGACCAAATGGCAGATACACCCAAAGTCGATTACATTTGGTTGCTGTTCACGAACTCTGGAGAGGACGGAATTTTTCTTTCCAACCATTACATTTGCATTGTCACTGCTAAACCCTACTAGGTTCTTCCATGGAATCTGTTTAAGACTTCTTGACAGGTGAAAAGGTTTTCACCAGTTCCAATACTGCACATGGGCATAGCCAGGAATTTGGTTGTCACTCTGTGACTGTCACTGTCAAACACCCTTGCAAGAATTGCTACATACTTTTCATCACCACTGTCGTTAGACTTGTCCATCATCACTGAGAAAGGGTTTTCCTTGCATAGTAAAGTTACTTGATTGTCATACATTGGACCCAGTGCATTGTTAACAATGTTTGTTATCTTGATTATTTTGCAGCAAAATTTCTGAGCAATTTGCGAGTCAGAAAACGTAACCTTACACAGCTCACTAAAATGATCAGCAACCAAGAATGGTAAATTATGCTCTGCCACAAAGTTAGCAAACAGAACCTCTGCTGTAGTGACGCTGTCTACTGATGTTGGTGCAAACATTTGTGTTACTTCAGGCACATTATGTGACGATTTCTCATTTGCAATGTGATGCATACTTTTCAAGTGTCTTGTAAGATCATTTTTTCTCCCACTAGAAATGTTCAAATGTGTGTTGCAAGCTGTGCAGTATGCAAAGCTTTCTCCCTTTTCACTACGCTTCACACATTTAAATTTGCCTATCCAAGCACTGCTGAACTTGCAAACATATTTCTTTTTTTCCAAAGGCATATTTTCCATTGAATCCGTTAGCGGATGTTTCGACGTCGCACCAGAAGTTTTGAAATAACCCAGGAAGTAGTTGTAGGAATAATAAATTTCATCAATTTTTATGTGTTTAGTGATTCACCTCCGGCGGAGCGCACTACGTACTGTACAACAGCAATGGCCGATGATATTCGATTGTGATGCATCTCTTCCACTGCCATATTGCTCCATGTGAACAATGGGGACAAATTACATTCGAGGTTTATTTCTCGAATTGACGGAAAAGGCAGGGAATATTCCGATAGTAATAACTTGATTGACTGATTACGGTAGTCGTGAACAGTGTATTGAATGTTGTTTTACCTGGAAATACCTATGCTTGGCAGTTTTTTTTTATTTCCGGGAGATCTTGTCGGCAAATCAGTAGATCAAAAGAGGGGGTCGAAAATTAAAAGGCTCTCAGACAGTTCGGGATACTTGGCATGTATGTGATAGGTCTGTCTTGATTCTGATGCTTATTTTTCAATTTGAAGCAATTAGAAATAATGTGTCCTTTCTTCTTGCAAAAGGTACACGTAGGAAGAGACGAGGGTTTTTGACCAAGTTTATCAGAAGCTTGATTTGTAAAAGTTGTGCCAGATTGAGTTTTAGAATGGCTCATATTAGGCTGAAATACCATTTTACCAGAAGACTGAGTGGAGGACTTGCCTACAAAAGGAACCTTATGAGCTAAGGAATACTTGTCAGCGGCATGAGCAGCATTTTCCAAGGTTTCGATTTTATGCTCGTCAATACAAGTCTTAATGTCACTATGGAGATGGTTCTTGAACTCTTCAAGTAATACAAGTTGTTTAAGACTTTCATAATCTTGATCAACTTTCTTGGTTAAGCAGTACCTATCAAATCCCAAACCAAAATTGCAAGCTTATTTTTAAGGTTGCAGCAAGCTTGCGCAAGCTTCCCTATTACTAGCTTGCACAAGCTAGTAATAGAAAAGCTTGCGGAAAGCTCAGAGTTGAAACCCCACAAGCTTACCAATTACAAGCTTGCGCAAGCTTACTGATTAGAAACTTGCGCAAGCTTGCAAACAAAGCTGACCTAACTAGTTGCATCAGAAGAACTGATATGGCATTGATTGAAATATTCTATACATGGTCACATACTTCCATTTTTATAGCTCTGGATGTGCGAAAAGTATGTAATGTCAAATATTAAAATGAAAATGTTAATATATGGTGAACATCAGTTAGAATGAGATCTTACTGTCACAATAAAAAAAAAGAAGAAGTATTCAAATGATTTAATAATATTTAATCAGATAAAAATAAGAGCATATGAATGGGATCTGTGTGAGCAAACTCTTTATACTTTTGTTGTGTATTGCTTTGGAAATGTTCTACTAATTTACTTCCATGTAGAAATCCATTTGGAGAGGATGGTATCAAATACTTGGGTTCCCTCTCATCTGTCACAATGATAAACTATTAGGTGAAAACAAGAATGTTTGCCACTTGAATTACTCTGCACCACCTCTGCTAAACAAAATCCTCAGAATAAAATTCTGCATCCTCCTCTGCTTCTGGTGTGATTCAGGTATCATCCACTGAAATGGATTACAGCAACATATGCTCTATGTAATCGGGAAAAAAATACCCACGAGTATTTACTTCTTTGGCAAAAGCATTTCATTTTTAGTTCATCATTCCAAAATCACTTATCAAGTCCAAGAAATATCGATGTTATTCAAGATCATCCTTTAATGAGCCCTAAATTTTAGTTTTACTATCCATTTTGAAAGGGCTATGACACATGTCAAATAAATGGCACTTGAGAGTTTTGAACAACAAAAATCCGATGAAACTGATTACGTACCTTAAGACATTTTGAAATAAAATAATGGCCATCTTCTTTGAGGATGAAAAGAAATAAATGTAACAACCTCAGAACAATTGTTGAATTTGATATGCAAGAGGAATAAAGACCCTAAGAATAACAGAAATGAGATTAACAAGCGTGCGTTTAACTTTATAATCTCGTAACCCTATTGTTGACAACTGACAGCACTGCATCGATTACTGCATTTTGGCAAGTGCAGCAGTAAATAATGATCTGCAGAGTTGTCATCTCAATCATTGGGCAAAGCAACATTACAAAGTCATTTTTTGACATATTTAAATTGTAAAAGTGAAACAGAACGCTACCGCCAAACGAAAGTTGCGAAAACTGGCAAAATACAACACAATCTTGAGTTTACTCACCAACATTATAACTCCGTGATTTCAGATTATCTCTCGGGTTATAGGATCGGTTACTGCACATATATTGTTTCAGTGGGCAATGAAATTTACTGAATTAATGAGCTAAATTGTGACGGTTCAACCTTGAAAATTGCGCCTATGTTTGAACGTGAGGCTACAATGGTTGTTTTGTGTTCTTGCGACTCAAATATGTTACGTGTACATTTAGAGTTCATAAACCAGTTTGCTGACCATAAACAGGGGGAAGTAACCGCCTTTAATAACTCGATACTGAATGAAGTCTCTGTCATGGTAAACCACACTTCACCTTGCATGTTTTTATTTGATTTCTTTTTAAACGAGCAAAATTCACAAAGCTCAGTTCTTTATAGAATGTTGGCAGAATGGGATGCATCTCTCTCCCTCTCAAAGAAAAACAAAAACTATATATTTTTAAATTTTATTCAGTAAATAAATAACTGACAATTATTTTTTTTCTCCTGGCAGCAGATTGTCATTGAAACAAATATATGACAATTCTTTCATAAACTTAATGCCAGAAGTTAATATTACAAGATTTACTGAGACTATATTTGATGGTGCATACATTGTCGGTAAATAGGATTTACAAGTAGTTGTCATCAAACATCTTGCTGTATTAAGTTAGTCTGCAAATAACTTTGCAATCAGCAAGTACTGTTTTACAGGATTTTACTAAATGGAATTCTTTACCCAGCCTTCCATTCCCTGATAAAGTGACTGCATAGCTGATTGAGTGTACAATCACTTAAAGAATTAATTTCCTTTATGCGAAAAAGCTCAATTTTTTCTCTAACATGTATAATATTTGTAAAAATTTGAAAATAAGAAAAAAGACATTTGTAGAAAAAGTAATATTTCATATTTTGCCTTGGTCAAGAAATAATTCGGTTTATTTTGAAATATATTAATAATGTTCATAGTTAATTTAAACAGAGAAAAATGTCGGAATAATATATTTTATTCATGTATCAGCCAAGTACAAGTAATTCAAGTTCTTAGCATTTTGCAACACTGAAAATGTATCTTGTTTAACTCAAGTGCATTATCAGATGCTATAAATAAAAACTAGATTTGTAACATCTTTTAATTTGATAGTGTAGTTTCTTATACTGAGTATGATCTAGTCACAACATATACCACTCCCTCGATAACTCGCACACAACGGGGTCCAAAAACATCGACCGCGTTATAAGCGAGGGCACAAGTTATTGAGGGACCTATAACAAACAACAAAACTAACAAAGGGATTGACGTAGAGGCAAAAGGGGGGTGGGGTGGGTTGGCATGTTACAGTGTTGAATACTCAATTAATAATCGTGCTAAGATTAACTGTGAATAAATATCTCTTCATAGCGGTGTACTTTGTTTACTTTTTTCCTCACAGAGTAACATTAATTTCAGGATAACTTACAGTATTATTGAGGAGATCATCAAAACATTATTCCACATGGTTTCCTTTCGCTTAACACATGTACGACTTCACACATTGTGTACTACGTCACTTATTTTTGTGTTGAATTGGATACATTCTACTTTCATTGTTTGATCCAAAGTAGACTTTTTTTTTATACAAAAGATCGACACTCATTTAAAAAAAACAATGTCGATCGAACGATAGGTAGATTTGATTGCAGTAGAAGTAAAATGAAAAAAAAAATAAAAAAAATAAATTCACAAGGGTTAACCATTACCAACATGAATTCAATGGATCTACAAATTTAAAACAACATAAATTAGAACATGATAAAACTTGCAGTTTGTGACACGTTTGACAAATATCACTTCACATTTTGAAAAAATCTTAATTTTTTTGTTACTCTTTGATTTCTCTGCCACCTCTGTGTATTGTTCACGGATGATTATCTCTCTGAGCTGGTATGGATAATTACATGCGGCTTCCTGATTCGCTGAGCGTATCTCTCCTGACAATGAATTTTGTTTAATTCTATGTCGGCACTGGAATCTCCAAAGCCATCCATGGCGTGCCCTAAAATGCGATTCATTCTTCATAATTTTTGTCATTTTTTCTGCTTGGGCCTTGATAATTGTTACAGAGATGGGAACACCTTGTTCACGTTGCTGTGTGAACCATGCATACGCAGCATCATCTAATTCGGTATCGTTTGCAGTCCGAGCTCGTTTTCGTTTGATCCCATCACATGAATAAACATCATGTAAGTAATCCCGAAGTTTCTGCTCATCCTTAACCCAACATCTAAATGTCAACTTGGTAATTTTTAGTTCATTGCAACCATATCTATGATGCACAGCTTTTCAGTCACTGAGTACACCTTTCGCTTACTTCCTTTGATCTCCATGGTCACATTTACAAATGATTAGGATACATTACTGATATTATATATTTTAATGATGTTAAGTACATAAAAATGTAAAACCATTTGTGACTGGTCAAATAAAATAAATTTTGAGAACGGTAATGACCACAAGAACTTGTGCACCTATTGGCATGCCTTTGAATTTTTTTTTTATTGTACTTCCCTTGCTTGATTTGATACAAAAGACATATTCAAAGTGATAAAACAAAACAGGTCTCTTTTTAATTGATTTTTTTAATGCAACAAGTACTTCCCCAAGTTGTTGATCAAAACAAAGCCGGCACGTAATTAGGTTCTCACAGAAGTACTCGTGGGTTTCGATGTGACGGTCGATTGACTCTTTTCATGTTTTCATAGAAGAGAATATGTTGCGATTATAGTGTTTACATTGAAGCGAAATTAAAGGATTAGAACGTGAATTTCACATAGCAAGACATTTAATTGGTGTTTATTTCATTCTCTGTCGCCACCTGTTAGCATCTACCAGAATTTTTCATTGATCGCTGTTTCACTAGACTGTTTATTTAGTGTATTGACAACTATTTCTCAAAAAAAAAAAAAAACTAACATAATATGTGATATCTTATTAGAACATGCAAATTTCACAATATGGATTCTATCTTTACTGGCAATAATCACCATTTTTGATGATAAAACGAGCTATGTATCAAGGTTCAATTGACCAATTTACCAATTCTTATCGCGATTTTTTTTCATGTTCAGCACATTTTAAAATATATTTTCTTTGGAAAAAAAATCGGGAGCCATGCTGGACACCGCGTTATAAGCGGGTTCGTGAGTTGTCAAGGGAGTGGTGTATATTCAACATTTAAGGAAGTACTGATCTCATGCAGAACTGCCAACTTTCAACTTTCACTACTGATTATTGCAAGCTTGTGCAAGCTTACATCAAGTACTTTAGATTTTGCAAGCTTGCAGACTTGGAAAAATTCCTTTTGCAAGCTTACGCAAGCATGAACTTCAAATTTTGCAAGCTTGCAGACTTTGAAAAATTCCTTTTGCAAGCTTGTGCGAGCACCCTTACTAGCAGTGCACAACCTCTCCTTGTTTGTGGTAAGCTTGCAGCAAGCTTGTCGTAAGCATGCATTTTGGTTTGGGATAACTGCTCTTTTTCTCTTGCAAATTTGACATGAGTTTGTCCAGCTTCTTTTTTATAGTATCTGAATTTTTGCCAGTAAGCCTCAGGGGCTAACTCGTAACCCTTTTAGATGCATTTTTTAACCAGATCATAGTCAGCACATTGCTGTATTGACAGTGAAATGGTAAATATCACTAGCTTTACCAGTAAGTACACATTGTAATAATAAGAGTCCAATGCTCCCTTGGCCACTTCAAATTTTCCGCAATTTTTTCAAAACAAGGAAAATATTTGTCTACTTCTTTTTCTCTGAAAGGGAGCACTAACTTAATATTCTTAGTAACATCAAAACTTGAAATTGTATCTAAAGTGGGAATGTGCTTTTCACTTGCCAGCTCTATTTATTTAATTCTAAATTGATATTCCCTCTCTTCCTTCTCTCATTGCATTTGCATTTGTCTCTCTCTCCCCTCTTTCTCCGATTGTAACTGCATTTGTTTCTCTAACTCCTCTTTCTCCAATTGCAACAGCATTTGTTTCTCTTCTTTCTGTAATTGCATTTGTTCTTTCTGTAACTGTATTTCTCTCTATTTCTTCCTTATCTAATTGCATTTGTTCTTTCTGTAACTTCATCTGTTCTTTCTCTTTCTCCAATTGCAGCTGCATTTGTTTTTCTTCTTTATCTTTCAGAAGTTCCAGCTTTCTTAACTCTAATTCCATCTTGTATTTTAATTTCAATTCCTTTACCTTTATGTCGGAGTCTGTTACAGATTTACTGATCAAAACCAAAACATTATTATCCAAAACACTCTTTTCTACCAAATACTGGACCAAAATGATTTTTATTTCTTGCTTCGTTGAAGAAGCTTTTGCCTCAGAAAGATCATATTTTCTGGCAAGTTCAAGCAATTCATCTTTTTTCAAACAATCCAACTGCTCCTGGGTAGGATTTGAAAGAAAGATCTCCACTTTTGATGACATTTGAAAAAAAAGCTTGTTGATTTCACACTAACATTTTCTAAAATGTGAAATAATACTTGGGATTTAAAAAATTCGAAAAATATGAGGAATTTAAATTTCAAACAACAATTTTCTGAAATATTTTAGCCAAAATTCATATATCCCAAGGATGAGTGCCCCCATTTTCTTGTTACATGTCTAGGCTCGTACAAAAGTAACAAGAAGAGTGAAGACAACAAGCTTAGTAAAATTTAACAAATAATTTATTTCCCTAGAAAAACAAGGTAAAAATGAGAAAAAGGACTTGCGGTTTATGAATCAAATCCAAAATTAATCCAAGAATTAAAAAAAATATAAGTCCTATCAATGAAAGTCCTAAATGAATCACAGTTTGAATCCCAATGAAATTCCAAGATGGAATGCGATGACATATGCCGTAACCTTCAAAGTGTTGCCATGACAACAGTTCCTTGTTGAATCACAGAAAATAATGTTCCGGTTTAGAATTTCTGAATAAATTTTGATAAATTTCCTTGTCCAAGAATTTCTGTATAAACACTAGTATTTTCCAGGGAAAGAATCAATAATTCCATAAAATAAAAATTCAGCTCAAACTGGTCATAACAAGACACCTTTAAGTGTCGGAGATTTAAAGCTCAACTGGCTAGTTCTTCTCAAGAAAATGATTACACGGTAAATTAAGATGCAAAACAGATTCCCGTATGAGGGTCACGTGATCATCTCTTAGAACGACATAAAAACATTTGCATGCCTAACATCATGTACTCTAGTATGGCCTTAGCTAAAATCAATGGTTCTTACTCTGGGAAAAAAAAAATAAAAAAATAAAAAAAAGGTTGTTTACTCAGAACTCTGATTTCTGAATCAAGGTCAGAAAATAGATGCAATGTTTCAACTACTGGTTGTTTATTAGGTCAAACAGAACTGAACTGAATTTCTAAAAAAATATATCAAATCCAGTAGACAAAGTTATCATTACAATAACATTTAATGGAATAAAACAAAAAAAAATAAATTTAAAACTAACAAACAAATAATTAAATTACATATACATAACACCTATGACAGCTATTTCTGTGCACACACCCTCATCTTGCAAGCAGACTTTACAAGGCCGATACCAAACTTTGACCCTTAGTGGACATTTTCCTGGGAAGTGAATATGTATGTAATTAATATAGATTTTGCAGGGTCTAAGTTGTGCATACAAAAACATAAATTCCAGGCCCAGACAGAAGTAGTTTGTGTATTCTGCAGCCATTTGCTGTCTAAATTGGGTTGCATTACCTATTTCTTTAGTAAACTTTTGATGGTCCATATCAAATTGGACAGGAATGTTATTCATCAATCAACTAGTCCATGTGTACATCTCTTTTCCCTACAAATCTACATGCATTATATTTTGAGATGGCTTTCTAGTTTAGAATTTGTTTGGGGCCAGTTTAAGAAATGGTGGTGTGCTTATTATACAAGGCAAAAGAAAATGTGTGCATTTCCTATTGAACTGGTTTTAAACTTAGGGTAGGCTGGTCATTTTTTTTTTCGATGAGGCTAAAATTGATAGGGTCAGCAAATAGAACCAGGGACAGTTTGCATTTCTAATCGCTGCATGAATATTTTACTAAACAAGGGTCTGGACCGACTCGTGTAAAGAGGGTGTTCAGCATTCCAACTCGGTGCAGAAGGCAGTTGCTTGTGCCGAGTGGTCAGTCCTCTCTGAAATTATCAACATGGTGGTAGAATGCTTGCATGTAGTCTACATTGTAATTCATTTCCAAGTTTTACATTGTGGTAACAAACATTAAGAAATGCATTGCTTGCCCCCTAAAAATGTGCATTTTAATCCATTCTCAGTAAATAGGTTTGAAGATGCATCAGCGGAGGGAAATTAATGCTGTATTTTAGTGTACACATAAGATGCATTCTAACTTGCATTATTGTCTGCTTTTTCTATATCCTGGTATGTACGATTATGTTATGATTCGCATCAATACTTTGACCCAAATTTCTTTTCAATTTTTCATGTTTGACATTGGAATATTCTAGTTTTCGTATCTTCAGGTTTCAAGTGTTAATTCTCAAATTTGCATTACTCAAATGTTGAATTTACTTATCCATTCCAATACATCTTTAAAATCTGTTTCCATTAAGCTGACAGTCCCAGTTTCTCACTGCTGACCCTAGCACTTTTTCACACCCAATTGGTGAAAGAAAAAGAAAAAAAAATCAATTGCATTAAATTTTTACAAGGCTATTAAAAACAATACAAACTCCTACTCTAATTTTAACACCAGTGCAACCAGAAATGCATATTTTTCTGTCTGGCCTTAACCCTTTCATCACTATGGACCGGTGTACCGGTCCAGGGGAAGTAAGTCCACAAACACTGTAGACTGCTTTACCGGTCTGGAGCAGTGTTCTTCTGTAACGTTATAGAACCCAACTATAAAAATTTCGGAGTACCTCTAATAACTTCCTTCTTGTAATATAGATATTATATTTGGATTATCTCTTGAGTTTTGCTTGTATACAACTAGAAATCTGGAACAAAGTAGGCACTTTTAAGGTGTTTTCCGAATGGTGAAATTTATATCCAAAATGGCGGAGTTCGAAGAAAGATCAGAGGAGAGTGAAGTGTCTGATTTTGAGTTATCAGAGGATTTTACTAATTTCGACCTAGTAAATTTGGATGAAAATGAGAGATAACGTCTGGAGAGACAATGGCATGCGCTTGTGGGTGACTGATGACGATGAAGAGGACTTTGAAGGTTTTGAACCGGAGGATTTTGTTTGGACGAAGTTGGAAAACCAAAGAGATTTGTTACAGTTTTCTGAGAGAGTTGGACCCATTCGAGTGTTAGATGGCTCCAGGAAAGCTTTGGAATATTTTCAAATATTCTATTCAGATGAAGTTTTTGGAAACATTGTCTGTCTAATGAATTTAAATGCGACAATCAAACGTGCCAGACATGATATAGGTGTGTGGACAGATCTCACCTTGGATGAAAGCTTCTACCTGTCAGATAACTGAAAAAAAGACGTGTTGCTACTGGAATTATTCACGAGTACATCTAGGGACAACTGAATAAGTTTTGGGAACTTTCTAAGTTTTCTATGAGGCAAATAGATAAATACTTGCATTTTACCTGTTGTGTTACCTGTTTGCACCTGTATTTTAACACTTTGTAATAGATAACGCACAATTTAGTGAACTAGTCGTAAAATTTGATTTTTATCTTTGATTTTGACACCAAATCCATATAGATATCTTTAAAATTGGCAAAGTTACGTTACTTCAAAGTTGAGAAGTCATTTTGCTTTACAACTCCAAAGTTGCTTAGTGTTGAGGACTATATGCCTACAAAGTTACTTAGTGATGAAAGGGTTAATGCTAAAGCTGTGAGTGAGATTGCCGTACATACCGACTTGTGAACAGCAATACATTGGCATAATGCAAGTTGGAGTAATAATAATAATGATCTGTGTATTCTACACTTAAACACAAAACACGGTGATCTCATTCAAGAGTGCTCTTAAAACTCACCTATTTCAACTGCAAGAACAGACATAAAGACCTAATAATGTATCCTTGCCTTAAATATTTACAGCATATTTTCTGTTTCTAATTTCATGGTGTTTGTTTTTATTTTTGTAATCACATCATTATATATGTTTTTTAAGTGTTGTCAAATGTTGTAAAGTGCTTAGAGCTTCTAAAGATTAGGCTCTATACAAAGTCCTCATTATTATTACTATTATTATTATTATTATTATTCTGTTGTTGGTGCTGTTACATTTCTCACTGACCAAAGTAACTGCTTCATTGTATTTACAGGCTGAAAGGATAAAATATCTCCATTTATCCCCAACTAGACCCAAAAGCTCCGGTTTACTTGCCATGTTAATCATGCCTGACAGAAACAAAGAGCAAGGCTAGCTTTGATGATCCCAATCCATCAGTACTGGCAAAATGACCTGCACTTTCTTTAAAACTTGGTCATATCTATTATTCACTTGTTCAGCATAACTGATTGCGGGTTTGGTGACAGTTCATGGACAACTTCACTAAAATCAGATAATTGATATAGATAGATATGTACACATGTACATGAACATCATTTAACAAATAACATTCATTTTAGTGTTGTTGGATTAAATGACGCCCTGAGTCTGTCCATTTGTATTTTCTTTAAGTATATTTCCTTCGAAATCTCTGGCCAGAAGTTGTCAGTTTTCTCCAAGGGGTTCAGCAGATGATAAGATTTGATGTGTAAGAAAAAAAAAAAGCTCCTGTGACATTTATATATTTGTTTTTTTAAAGCCAAACTTCTTGCATCTTGTTCATCAAGAAAGTAAGGGTTGATGGGTAGGTAGGTTTGGAAGAACGAGAGGATCTGAAATCTTGTTGTTTCAAATTGAAAATTGCATTGAGACTGGCCGAAGATACCGAACAAAATTGTTCTACTTTCTATTTCTCTACTTGCATACTCATTCTGACCAGTTGAAATTGAATTCTGTTTTATTAAATTATTTTCAAGTGCTTTGTATAAAACCCATACTTACAAGTGAAATATGTTTTTGTTGTCTGAATTTAGTTTTGACAAGTTTTTATACAATTGCAACATCACAACCACCTAATGTACCCCCCCCCTCTCTCTCTCCATGCACTTGTTTTAGAATATGGTCTTTTTATGAATCACTCTATAAAAAAGTCTGAATATATTTCCCAGTTTGTTTGTACACCCCTACCGATTTAAAACAAAAAAAGCACAAATAAAATTAAAAAATACATAGAATTTAGTTGGTACATTGATTGATTTATATTTTCAAACCCGATTATGACCAGGGGGTCCTGACACCGTTGTTGCCTGTGCATTTCATACCAAACAGAAGTTTTCACTATGAAAAATGACACTGCTCACCAGTCATTTCCAGCTCCTGGACAAGTCCATTTTCAGCAAAGGGGTAGATGTACGACTACACATGTATGTAACTAGAAGGAAAATACATCATCTGCTTACAATATTTACAATGTCGAATCAAGCAAAGGAAAAGAATGACAACTACAAATTTACCAAGCTGTGTAATTTCTATGCATTTTCCATGTACATGTGTGCAAAGGGATATTACTCGAAACTCTAAATGTTTAGGTAATTTACAGAATTATCCAGCAGTTACCAAACAGGATGAACCAAGTCACTCTGTTGTCTGAGAGATAGACTTGCCCTTAGTGTATGCAATATGGCGTCGTGTTGGTATGGAACTCTGTTAAGCATGAAACACACATACCAGCGTTAGGGCCACTCTAGTCACAGGTTAAAAATTTTAAATCTGTGAATGAATTGACTGTTCTCTGTTCTATGCACATTTTATCATATTGAAATTTTCATTATTGAAATAGGTAGGGGGGGATACAAACAAATTGGGATTTATGCAAAAACTATAGTGTGAAATATTTAGGACTGACACAATCATTGTCGCATAGATATTGTCTTAGGCCCCCCACTCCCACCATGTGTTTCATTATTGCACTGATTTGAAAATCAAAGGTCACTGGCCATACTCCAACATTTTTCTTTTTACATCAGATTTGCATTACATGATTAAAAGTAGTTGGACACGCACAAAAAGAGAAAGAAATGTGTCAAGTGTAAAGAAGAAATAATAATTTAATTACTCGAAATAGAAGTATACAGCGCTGTTACTTCCCCATAGCTATGATTTCCCACCTATAGAGGACGTCAACCGGAAATGACATACATTTATCCCCACAAGATGAAGTATGTGCTTCTTGTTGTCGAAAACTAAAACACTATAAACTATGGATAGGGAACATTTAGATGAAACTATTAAAAACTAATTTACTATTCAGCCTTATATTGATGTGCGTGCATGATGCACTAGATTGTGTGGCTTTCAAAACTGTTCTATTGTTTCAATTTATTTTCAAAATTCCCGTTAATACAGGTAAAAAGGAATCAGTGCTGGCTTCCCTTCGTCGGCCGACTTTGTAAAGAAAAAAAAGAACTTGACAGACTTGAAAGAATCCAAAGGAACCAAATTTAAGTTGGCTTCCTTATGTTGGCCAATTTCTTCTTAAAAAAATCGGCACACTTAAAAGAATCCAAAGTCAGTGTCCGGGGTTGGCTTGCTTTGTAATAAAATAACCTTTGTATTTGATACCCTGTCGGTAAGTTTAAGCAAGGAGTTTATTGCTCGCTGCTGAGTTGTGTTTATTCATCACCCGGGCTTCAATTTGTTTGCCATATGTAATCATAATTGATGGTTGCAGGGTAAATAGTATACACAGCAATAACTTGCTTTAATGATACTTATGTAACCCATGCTAGCGAAAATATTGTCATTTGCACTCACAGTGAATATAATTTCAAATAATAATTTTTATTTGCAAGATGCCATTGTATAGCTAACTTAGATACAATACAGTCTTGGTCATTTTTGCACCTTATAACTTGTCATTTGTGAATGGTTGGTGCCTTGAGGCAATCGGGTGATATTTTCGCCTCTTTTGTGAATTTGTTGACAGACGTAAGCAATATATACACCAACCTACATCTGCTACATATATGGAGTTCGTGGATATATATTTTCTTTAATAAATTTCATATGATGAAAAAAGAAGGAATAAATGATAACAATGTAATGTTTGTTTCTTTTGTTTTATTTTCAAATAAGTGTTTTATCTATTTTATTGTACCGTGCAGTGGGGGTGGGGTGGGCAAAAATTCACAAAACTATTTCAATTCTTATTTGTATGGAATAATGGAGCAAATATGATTGACGATATTGACTAGTAATGACAATCTTTCAGTTTATGCATGCACACACCAAGACATCAACTTGAAAAATAAAAACAAACAATAAAATTACCTGGTAAGAGCTTCATATTGCAGCAAATAAACACTGACAAAATGTTCAGCATTATTCTCTCTTTCTCTTTCTTGTGTGTAATCGAGTGTGTATTATGTTCAGCAGTGTTACAACTTGAAGCCTAAAATTAAATATATTACGTATTACTTGGTGTCCTCTCTTTGCACAAATTACAAGTGGATAAAGGCACAAACAAGCATAATAATACAGAATATTTCATGTCACAGCATTTTTAATTGAAATTGTATGTGAAACTTGACATAAAGGAGTAACTTGACATATAACAAACATATATAATTGGATACTGTTATCTGCGGAACATGCACAAGATTAACTTTTTCCTACTTAAAAATTCTGAAAACATTTCTTTATTTAATTTGATCCATGCTATTTGCCACTATTCAGTTGTCAGGTATACACATGTGAAAAAACAATATTATATGTTAATTAACCAAATTTTGTTTAAAAACTAAATTTGTTGCGCATATAACTGGACACCAAATCCCAACTAATGGGCTTGGCATGTATAATTATTAAACGAAATGGTTTAAATTTGTTTGAAAAGTAATTTATTTAATTTTCTGTTTCTTATTGTTTCTGCCTAATTTAGATTTGTCTATAATTTGATCGAACGATGACAAGAATTGAGCAATCGCAAGTTGCTGTAACACTACCTCTCCCTTTTGATTCAATTATTGTTTGTTTGTGCATTATTGCATTGGATATTTTATATCAGTGCATGAGTAATAACGTTTTTATTTTGCCTTGAAATTGTAAATACCCAACTCATTAAAATTTGATCCCAGTATGAAAACACAATGAAGAACAACACGTTTTGATTCAACGCTCGCAATTAGGATACTGAACGTATTTACATAATGGCGCCACCGCATGTGCATTGTAGCTTTGAACACGCGCTGAATGAAGTACATTCCGCTGAATGAAGTACATCTAATGGAGTTGAATCATGGGCACCAATGCACTAAACTTTAATGATATCTCCAAAATACAATAATGAAGTTTCAGAAATAATCCTTCGAAAATTATGCTAATACCGTAAAATCTGAGTTGTAGTTTATATTGATGTAAGCGGCCTTACACCATACCTGTCAACTCTCACGCCGGGGGAAAAAAAACCCTCCCGAATTTTGGGGTCACTCCACGCCTACCTCCCAGTTTCATAATATCTCCCGATTTTTGCACAGAACTTCTATTACATTATGTCTTCGATTTTCATGTCTCCTAATAAAACAAAAGTCCTACATAGATATGTCATATGCATTCCATGGAAGCCATGTTCTGTTGTATCACTTGTGAATATTGTCCTAATGAAATAATTACTTTACTAGAAAGAATTCGCTTCTTCAACAAATAGGATGTCAAGTTTAAACATTATTACACGTATATTTATGATTTTTGTTCATCTACAACAATACAAAAATCTGAAAATAAACCAGAACAAAAAATAAACCACAACAATAAAATTGACGGCAATTAACTTGAATCCCAAAAATGATCACCATGAATGCTGTTGCTCCATATGCTGTAGCTCCATTCCCACCAAAGAAACTTGCATGAGTGAGCACCTGGCATTTTCATACCATATATACGAATGTTAACTACCATCGTTAAATTAAAAGAACGAATGAAAATACATACCACGCAGTATATGATACCTCAAAAAACAAATTCAGAATACATACGTCTTATAGTGAACAGTACTAAATGCCTTACGAGTTGACAATAAGGGAATAAGGTCGGATATACAACGAGGGGAAAATAGTTGCCACATGTACTGTACCATGAGGAGCCTAGTTAGGTACCTTTATTTCACCAAAGTGGTAATCCTTTATTTGCCAATCAATTGGTGGTGCTTGTGTAACACATGGTTTCTTTGAATCATGACGGAGGGCCAGTCATTTTCACAAAATAGTTGCATTTTAATTAGTCGCGCTGGCTTTTTTGCTTGTTTATTTAAGACTAATATTTAGCTATTATACAGTTTGGCCACAGCTGACCAGAATATGAAAGTAGGGCATGTCCTGGGGGAAAATAACTCGCGTCACAGGGAGAAAAAAAACTTGCGTTCTTTGTGAATTTCGTCCATATTAGACCCAGAAGATTGATCAATATTAGTGAAAACAAGGCTTTAAAAGTGCCACAAGAAACCTCCCGATTTTTGGTCCCAATATGTTTTTTTAATTCCGTCTCCCTACTTGGCTTTTGAAAAATTGACAGGTATGCCTTACACCCCGTTTTACAGAACTACGGTAATCGTGCTAATATTATGGAATGAAAGGCAATTAGACATCAATGTACTGGTATAGTTGCCGGTCAAAATTCCCTCTTAACACAAGCCAGTTTTGGGATTTTAAAGATTAACTGGCCAATTTTACTGTTGGAAAATGAAA
The DNA here is from genome assembly GCA_016617855.1 of Megalonaias nervosa. Taxonomy (NCBI): domain Eukaryota; kingdom Metazoa; phylum Mollusca; class Bivalvia; order Unionida; family Unionidae; genus Megalonaias; species Megalonaias nervosa. The sequence goes on along the minus strand of JAECUM010092875.1, from coordinate 106,393 downwards.
GACAAATCCGCCAAATATCAATAAAGGAGACGCCGAAATATCAAGCTTTAAATTGTGTGGAAAGTTATGTTGTTCAGCCAAAACACAAAACATAGATTGATGATGATCTTGTTGATCTATAATGAGAATTTTAGCCTTTATTATTACCACTCTTCGTTAGCATGTAAGTTATGCTGGTTATGTGCCTTGTACAATTATACATGCGTACCTTTCATAAATATTACCTCAGTTTGCAGATCGCTTATATCATTGAAAATGAAGAACTCGTGAGCGCATGATTCAATGTAAATGGCACAGCTATTAAGGACTAGCTGAAATGTTATCCGGAAGAATGAAATTTGGTCGAAAGAATGAATAAAGGAAAATCTGCATCTAATATATTTGGGAATAAATAAGGATTAAAGTGCACGCTTTACACCGTGTAAGTACTGTACATTATAGTTCAGCCATGTCTCCTGGGTAAACTCAACCGGCCCGCGAATTATGAAGTCTGTATTTACCTCAATTCAATTTCATGTTGGAGAAATCAGGAAATATGCACATGCAGAATAATAACAAAATCATAGTACTTGATAACAGTTTAATAACTGTCGGGACACTGAAAATGATTTTCTTTTTTTACATGCATATGTCTTAGCACCCAGAACAAAATCATATTCTCGTGTCCCAAGATTTACAGCCTATACAGTAGTCGACAAAAAGACTTAAAAACTGTAAAGTTTAGACATTGACCCGCAGATAAGCTGACCCCCCCCCCCACTTCCAGGCCTTTATTTTTTCCTAAATTATTCGGCTTATACGTGAGCATATACGGTAAGTAGAAGTACAAAAGCCATTACTAAATGTAAGTTAAATGCAGCTCTCATAATGCAGAAATATTAATGTGGTATATTGGTCAAGAAACGTGGTGGCCACATTCTCGCCATTTTTACCAATTCAACCTAGCCAACATAAATCTACAGTGAAAGAACAGTCCTTCTTCAAAAATCACCAATTTTAACAATAAAATGCTGTGTTACCAATGGTCCAATATTAACTATGTTACCTTTGATCTGGATGAAAATTCTGTTACCTCAACAAAATTGGCACTCCTCTGATCGTCATTTGTTCCAAAATATGATGTGTAAAGAATGATTTGAGCACCACAATAAAAGGTCCCTATGTAAACCATTGGATTCCGCATATAACGTTGTGGACACGAAATTCAGTATGTTGACATTATGACTCATAGTTCCAAAATATGAACCTTTATTATGGGCTGCATCTGTGTAATAAAAAAGTTTTGGTATGTTTTATTATCTGTGGATATTATTTTCTTCCTGGAGTCTTTGTTGTAACTCTATAGGACAATAAATAGTAAATGGTTTGGTGGACATGACGAGTTATATGTGTCACCAATATTTCTGGATCCTACAGTTTGCAAATTTTTAAGGTACATTTTTCTGGCCTTTGATTATACAGTGTGACCCAGCTATAACATGGTAGCTGGGAGCCATAGAACACGACCGTGTTATGAACTGAACTGTGTTATAAGCAACTATGTACAGTACCAACAAATTTGCGGGGTTAGCGGGGGGTGGGTGTAATGAAAGCAGGTGCAGACACATGTGCTTCATTGGCATAATTACCATTTTAAATCAATGTAAATTAAATGAGAAAACACCTGCAGTGATAACAGAGATTGCATATATATTTCTTTATTCAGAAAACCACGCATTGGTACATACACATGTATAGTTTATATATACCTATCTAATCTATAGCATAACTAGAGTATCAACACCGTGTACTCACCCGTGGATCGAATCACATGCATTGAATCCACAATACAAGTATTTCCATTGAAAATATCCGCACAAGTTTCAAAATATTCAATAATTTTGTCACAGATCATTATGTGACTGAATTTAATGGAAAAATAAATAGGAAATATTCCATAACGAATGATGAAACAGTACCTCCGAAGGTTAAAAAACGGTGTCTGTATAAATTTCATACTGCTAAATTGGGGTATGTGCCACGCGCACATGTTGGCGGCTTTCGTTTCTTTGATGTTTTATAAATTGTTGCCCCATAATTTGAACAAGTTTAGCTCAGCAATTGACTTCGATGATGAGCAATGTACTTAAATTAATTGATCTATAAATTCAGGTGAGAATGTTTTATCAACTGCTGCATTGTTTGTTGCTTAGTTGTGTAGTCAGTTTAGAGAACATATGTCGGATATTGTTTGAGCAACGACTGTATACGGAATGCATTGAAGACAAACACAAAGTAGACTTGATGGCTTCATTGCTCATGGATCAGTAATAATAAGATTAACACTTATGAGCTGTCATTTTTCAACAATAAACAAAGATCAAAGTTCTCAAAAGGCCCAGCCATTGGTTCAGAAACTCGTATTTCTGATGTTTATTTTGGCACAAAACTGTAAGAAATTGGTTAAATTAAACATTTTGGGAGCCACGCCACGATTGTTTTATATTCGAATCCATACGCGATTACCTCCCCAAAGAAGAAATGTTCTCCGTGTACGAGAATAATACATGTATATGACATTTCAGGAGCCACGCCACAATCGTCTTATATTCGAATTTATATGCAATCTCATCTCCAAAATGATAAGAAAACTTGTTACATATCTTATTTTCCGTACTTATAAGAATTTTTTTTTTACAAGGTAATAAGGTAAATGAAATTTCAGGAGCCATGCCACGACCGTGTTATATCCGAATTTGTGTTATAACGGAGCGTGCTATAGCGGGGTCACACTGTGTTATTTTGTCTTTAATATGTTCATAATAATGTATGTTGTTGCTCCTAACTGATAAAATTACACACAGCTGCTTCAAGGAAAGTGATGATGATGATGTAACAAAATGGCGGTATTATTATTATTTTGCTCTTATCAACAGATGCAAAAATTTTGATCGCTGATTGTGCATGCTGGACATAATTTAATTATTGCTGCATTTATATATCTACATCTGGCTTCAGGTGTAGATTTTGTTATGATGGAGTATGACTTCCCCTAATCTCGTGAGCTCTTGTGCAGTTTCTCTCGGTCTTGCTGACATGTTGTTTTGACCAACAAACCTCAATGTTTTCCTGACTAGAAAAAAGACCTCTAGATGAAAATGATGCCAACTTGAAATCACAAGAAGAAAGTGAAAGAAACCAGACTCGGCAAAGCAAATGGGACATAAACTTGAAATACAAATGGAGGAAAAATTTCTTTAGTTGGAATACAACACATCAGTGCTTGTTCAAGTAAGTTGTGAAGACCACAAATCTGAACAATGCTTAAATGACTGGGCCTTAGAACTTTAAAACATTTGCCCTTTTTCGCCCTAGGCATCTGGAGAACACCTCGCCAAGTTGATGGTTCACAACAAAGAAATCTGGAATTTTATTGAGATCAATGAAAGTGTAATGTGTGTACATATTTGGAAGGAGATGAACTTGCATTCATGATTTTCAGTTTGGTATAGTAGATTTTTTTAATCCACATGACAAATACTGCAAACATGTCGAAATTGCAGATGAATATTGTTTATCAGTTTTAGTTACTAATTGGTTACATTTTGACCCAATTATCCTTTTTAAGAAGTTGATGTGCATGCAGATAAAACATTTTGTCACCAAAAACGTGGATCCAAGTGAATACTGATACAAGGTTTAGCTAACAATGTAAAATTACTTAAATTAAACCCATAGTTGCCCAAATGGCACAGAATCTGGGAAATATTTAATTTATGTGATTTTGCTAATCCTGCCTGGTTTCTTCCAGTTAGAAAGATGACAAAAACAAATTTGTGAAACTTTGCATTAAAGAGAGTTTTCATTTGTATTCATTCCAGCACCAAGTGGATATCAATTTGGTTCAGTTTTATTTGGTAATTTATAGAACAGCAACATGTGTGGGATACTTTGTGCTCAGTCAATTGGGTGTATAGTGCCTTGCTCAACGAGACGTCACAATAGCCAACCTCTTTCCGATCCTACAGTAGGATTTGAACATAGGCACTTTTGGTCGCGCATCTGACATGTCAAGCAACCATGGCTCCTGCCCCCATTAGTTGGGGCATTGAATGTGTTGTGCTCACCAAACAATTGATTTGAAACGAGCATATTTAATATATTTTCTGAGGGTATATGCTTGATGGTAAATTTAATTTAGGAGTCTATGTTCATTGCAATAATGAACCAAATGATGATTAATGAATCCCGTTGCACAAAGTCTGAGTCATTCAGGGTAGAAGTAAATTATGCTTAGTCGAATGTTCATTCACAATTTTCATCAATCTTACTTAATAAAAAATTCCTAAAATTTATTTGCTTTCAATTTACAGTACACTTTTCTACAACATACCTTAAATCTGCATTATTTACATGTGTAGCAGAAAAGTTCTTCTAAATGGAGACTGTATTGCTTCAAATGAACTCTTACCTTTGGAGCTCTGCAATACATTAAAAGGACCACTGGTAATGTGTCTATTTGTCTATTTGCCCAGGATGGTTGTAACTTGTCTCATAATTTGTCTATTTGCTGAGAATGGAGTTAACGTGTCTATTTGTCTATTTGCCCATGATGGTGATAATGTGTCTATCTATTTGCCCAAGTTGGGTGATGTTGTGCACAGGACATCATGCACAGTCATGGGCATATCTTGCATCAAGATGCAAAAAGGTACCCGGATACATGGGTACCTGCTCCATTGATAATAACCCAGGTAAAATCCCCTGCAAAATGATCATGAACAATTCATGAACTGGCATGAACTGTTCAAGAATTGTTCATGAACTGGGTTCATGAACCATTCATGAAAGTTCATAAACAGGTTCATGAACTGAAAATGGTTGATTCATGAAATTACAAACTCGTGAACTGTTCATGAACAAACACTTCACAAACTGTTCTTGAACAGTTCATGAACTGAAATTCATTAACAGTTTATAAAAGTTCACAAATTGGGTCATCATCATTCATGAACAAATGCATGAACATATTCATGAACTATGATGAACAAAGTTTCTCATGAATGATTCATGACTTCATGAACAGTTCCTATAAAAAAGGATTTGATTATCTGACAAACTCACAAATACATATAGTAACATTTCATCCTGAATCACAAAATAACCTTAGATGTGGGGGTTTCAAAACAGTATAAAATGCAACATATTATCTTAAAAATGGTATTTAATTTCAGATAAATTTCTAATATGCAACAAAGAACATGTAAACTGACAAGCGATATTCATTGTTTTTACTCTTAGCAACACTTTTTGTATGTTCTGTAATTTTTCTTTGAAAATTTTTCAAGAGATATTGGGGCAGTTGTGTTCAATCAACTGCTGAAGCATATTTAACTTTCATTGTCAAGGGGCTGTCTTTCCAGGAGTTTCTCCTGACTTGACCGATCTTTTCCCCATAGACTGACCTGACAGATAACTCTTTTGAGAATATGTTAAGGGCCAATAATTAATCAAATCCCGCCCATTGTCACTACTGAATGTCTCCATCTACAACTTGAGCTGTTCCACCCGATTACTGTTCGGATCTTTATTATTGCTGCAGCAGTCACTTCCATCTTGGCCATAGGATCCTCCAGTTTTTAAATTTTCCTCCTTAACCTAAAAACTTCAGCCTCTAATAATTTTACTTTTCTGCTGTCTGATCTGAAAGAAAGATAAAGTTATATATATATATATATATATATATATATATATATGTTACTGATATTGTTATTTAGTGCTTTCAAAACTTTTCGCCGTTTTCTATTGATAAAACATCAGAATTCTGTGTTATAAGCCCTAATGTCACTAATGTTTCCACTCTGACTCCGCATGTTGCGTATCGCTGCTTCCAATTTCAACACATTGTTTTTTGTGCCTGTATTGTGTACAATTTGACACATTAACTAGTTTAGTTTTTTTGTTTTAATTAACCAAATTACATCAGCTCATTGAAATAGTGATGTCACAAAATAGAAACGATATGGAACATCTAAATTCCTATCATAGATGCAGTACCACATCTTGTATCAAGATCAAAAAGGGGGTGGGTAATGATAATGTTTAATGATATTAAAAAATTCGAAGAGCAAGTTTAAATTGGTCTGAAAAAATCATGTATCATTACTTTGATTAAAACTAATATGATGACATAAAAAAACCAATAAAATATCCATATAACTTCCACTGAAATAATCATGAATGACCAAGAAAAAGATACTCACTGTAATTTTGATGATCCTGGCTGTGTACGCTTTTCCGCCTAATTTTGCTCTCACCGAATCCTTTCCTTCATATTCTTCATAATTGCTTCTCTGCACTTCTACTGACTTAAAAGAAATGATGTTGAAAATATTCTCATCTGTCCATTCCACGGGAGTCCACGTTTTTTGTTTGAGATTTTTACTTGTTGCAGACCTGTTTGTTTACTCTTTTGTGTGTGGGGAAAAGGAGGCTCAGCTGACAAAATCTTGCGCATATATTAACCAATCATATCACATCGTCTTTCAGTCATCCAGTCAGGATAATCATTTACAAATTTTGATTTTTATGGCAAATTGGCAACCAGTGACTAAGTCGACAGAATATGCAGTTTATGACAGTAATGGACAAAAACATTGGATCAAAGTCATTGAAAGCTTTTACAGCAAGTACATTTTGTTCATGCTGGCCAGAAAATATTTTCTCATATTAATCCAGAACAGTACTTAGGTTAAGTGCACAAGTATTGAATAAAAGGTCTCTATGAACATTTATACACTATCATATCATTTTTAAAAGAAATTATTACCTTTATTTATATTTCACTAATATTGTGAGAAGTTTGTATGATGAATTTTCATGATTATTTTATGAATATAATGATATTAAAATTTCATAAATATTTTTAAGAAATATGTTGGTGGTGCATCAGAGTACTTGAATTGTTCATGAACCAAGTTCATGACATTTCAGGAACTTCAAAGATATTATAATTGTTCGTAAAAGTTCATCAGTGTGTCCATGAACTTCATGTATGATGCATGAAAATTCGTGAATTGTTCACAAACTTAGTTGTGGAGCTTTCATAAACATTTGTTCATAAACTCGAATGATGAACTGATCATGAACATTTGAAGAACAGCCATGCACATTCATGAACAGTACATGAGTGTTCATGAAGTCATGAATTTGTTCTCGCAGGGGAATGTAATGAACAACCTGGTACCTGTTAAGAAAAAAGTTTCTAAGTTCAGATCGAGACACAGAATAACATCGTGTGTGCATTTATTCATCATTACAGGGGCTCTTATGATTGCTTAAAATTTACTCATCATACATGTACTATATAATAACACAAGGTAGAACACTTGTCTCTTTTCTCTCGACCTATTTAAAAATTAACTCGGGTATTTCAAGCTAGAATGTCCTAACTTCATGCCCTTCCATGGTTTGTATGCCATATTTCTTGTGTGTTAAACGTGCCTGTTTTGAGATCCTGGTGACATTAACTGGGTAAATAACTTTTGTCGACAGCAAGTATTGATTGAGAAATAATTGACAAAATAAAATTTAAATACCAGTATGTACTACAATTCAAATAAAATAAAGCACAACAGAAATGTCCAGTTTTAACTTGTGCCATTTTGCCTCAAGTTTGTGGCCCTGGAGTGAGTGTTAGCTGTTCAAGTCTTGGCAACTGTTCACATGTTTGTTTACTGGACCTTTTTATAAGACATGTATTTTTGTCACAGCAAAGGCAACACAAAACTTGGTTAACGTAATGTGCACTTCTTATACCATGTTAGGAAAACATGAATGAATTTGACAACTATACAGAATAAAATTTTTCACTGAAATGTTTAAATATCCAGGAAAAAAATGTTAATAAAAAAATCTCATAAAAATTCATGTGTGTATTTACGGTAATTTTTGCATGAATTTTACATGCAACAGTTCCAAGAAAGCAGATGGGTTTCTTGAATGTGAAACCACTTCTCATAGATTCATTCTGTTGTGTTACTGCATATGTAGTGGACCAGTCTAAATTGAAAATAAATGGCACCAGATATCATAATATTAAATGGGCTGTATTGATGTGACTGATGAGGTTCACATTTAATACAATTTCCCTTGATCAGGTACTTGGGTAACTGATCATTACGATTGATGGGACACTGGTAGATATTTCCCAAACTTTTGACATCTCTAATCTTGCAAATTTATAGTGATCTTGTTGCTGTCTAACCAGTAATATTTGAGGTGGTATAATTTTGTCCAATTTTGGGGTCTAGCAAGACAAAAACATTTAATCCACAAAAATGAGCAGCCTTGTGAGTGCAGAACCATACATCATACTTGTTGCTGTGAGTTGATGGAAGTTTAAAAACCTGCAGAGAAGCATCAGTATTGGTATTCATTTTAAAATCTTGACAATTTTGCATTGTTTTTGTAGTTTACAAGTTGGCCATTTTGGATAGTGAATTAAAACGGCAATATTGAAAGTACAGTATATTTTTTCTGGTTGTATGAATGCCCCTTACAAGGGCTGTTGTAAGGTTAGCTTTGTTGATGGAGTTCATTGCATCAAATTCCTCAAATTCATCTTTGTCATCATCATTCCAGAAAAGTTGCTGTTTGTCCTCATGTGAAAAGTTTAGGTACAGTATACTTGCTTGGATTATGACATCTCTAAATGTATCTCCATGTCCTAGCTAGAATTTACCAATGCATTGTAATGTTTTACGTGTCAAAGGTTTTTGCCTTCAAAAATTCCAAGACGAGTCGACTGAATTGCTCACTGTATTTTAACAAAAATAATCAAAATATGTGGTTTAAAATGAGAAAGAAAATAAAGAACCAAATTTATTTTCTGAAGAAATGTAAATAAATTGCAAATTTACTGGTACCTAGGTGAAGCAAAGCGACTACCACTATGTTTAGGATATAGAAGCTTTAGCTGACATGCCTCGTCAGACCATGCCGAGTCAGCAAGTTCATCTTTAAAAACACCATGCTGTCAATTATATTGCTCTTTCTGTTGTAACAAAGAACCTAACAAAGAACCTAGCTTCTTTTCCAAAGAAAAGTGAATAAATTACAAATTTACAGAGACAGCTAGACGTATTGCAACTATGTTTAGCATATTAAAACTTAGCCAGTGCTGATTACCGTGAAAAGTCCAGTTGAGACGATGAAGCCTCAATCACTGTATAGACCTAAAGGTATATTAAATACTAAGATTTTAGATGAGAAATAAAATAAAATAAAGACCAATTTTATTTTCCAAAGAAAAATGTTTTTTGCCCTGTTTTGTTTTATGATGTGTCGGTGTTGCCGCAACAGACTAACCATAGTTGTAAAAGCTGTGTCCCCTAAATGCGCGTGTGAACATTAACACTGCTTGAATTCAAAATATTGTTATTTCAGTTCAATCAAGAACAGTTGTGGAATATGTGACATGTACAGTTCAGGTGCGGTAATCATCATATTTGTTCTATTGCAATACACCTACTTGCTCACATTACCAGTCCTTATGTACATATATTTCCAACTGCAACACGTAATAAACACTACAGTGTGATGTGAAATGAAACAAGTTTATCAAAATGGGCAATCAAAGAACAAGACAATTGAGGTCTGTAAGCATTATTTCTTTAATAACGCTTGTGCTGGTCAACAATTTTGTTGTAATACAATGGGCATTATCTTTCTGTAAGATCAACCTGAAAAAAAGACATTTCCTTTACATCTTGTATAAAATGTGCTCTCCCTGACTGAAACTAAGAAAATTATGGTAAGTGAAAATGTGTTATATGTGGCTAAATATGTCAGTTTTTCTGAGGTCCCACAATTCAACCCAGTGCTTTTGCTGTAGTAGATGTTTTTGCCCCAGTTGGCGAGGGACAGTGTATTGACACAAAGATGTCATTGATAGCAAGCAGCAAAGAATTTTATGTACTGTTGTAACAAACAGCAAGTACTCGATACAGTTGTATGGATGCATGCAAGTGCATGGGGTTGTAATGTGTATCACACGACCAACTAGCGACTAAAAAATCAAAATATCCATCTACATCTTATTATTTCTTGTATCCATGGTTACCATGTTCATTGCTGTTAATAAGCTGCATTCTCGATAGACCATTGCATAAATTAGTTGCATATGCAAGCTATGAGTGTTCAGTGCATGCATTATTTATTTATTTATTTATCAGCTTTAAGAGATAGACAAGAGCATGATGGTGGTTGCAGGGGTGGGGGTAGTGAATAAAAGAACCTAACTCTAGAGTTGTTGGTCATAGCTCCTTATAGTAGTATTAGCACTATAGGTTCACAAGGTGCTGGTTGGGGTCAAAAGGTGCACCAAAAGTGATTGACTGGTTCAGTTATGTACCTCTTTTGGATGCAATGGTTTGTTCACAAGAAGAATATATTAAGTTTTAGTGTACAAGTTTGCATAAAAAATGTGAATTATTTCAAAAGAATGATGCAAATATAATTTTACTGATTTTACAATGGTAGATAACAAGTTACAGATGCAAGGAATATAAACTGTTGTCAGATGAAGATCTGTTCAGATTCTATTGAAAAGTTCACAAATAAAATGAATTAAAAAAATTATTTAAAATTACAAAAGTGCACAGAAGTGCACTATTGTTTCAATTTACCATGGTCACATCTGACTTTAAAGATGTTTCAAAATAATTAAAATCCAGAATTGAATTGCATGCCTCCAACGAAGACGAGACGGACAAAGGTGATGATGGCAAGTTTGAATTGAAGTCATGCAAGAAAGGTCGTGAATGCAGACATTTTATACTATTGTTAACCGATCAAAACTGAGATCTTCCAATCTTCAGGCATTAAAGAATTAAAGACCATTCAAAATTAAAACACTACACACTGCATCATATTTACATCTATTGGGAAAAGTTTGATTCTCTTGTATTTTGTGATTCTTCATTTTAACTGTAACCTTTACTTTTGCATCATGGCTACTCTCGTGCTGAGGTGCCATAACCAAACACTATTACATGTATACTTTCTGTGTAGTTTGCTATGTCAACATGGACAGAGGTGCTCTCATGGTGTGTGATCGCATGAAATTTTGCAAAATTTGTGTGATCCTGCACACTTGGAAATCCGTGATGCACAATAACTCCCACAAATTGTTTCAAAATCGTGCATATAAAAATGTATTCCATGTGGCAGTATACAAATTTTATTTCTGTTACAACAAATGGAACAAATAAGAAACCAAAAATAAATTCAAAAGTAAGGATTTTTTTTTGTTTTATCACCATACCTCTTCCATTTCAAAGTCTGCACATGTATGCTAATAACATGGTTCCCACGCTACTGGCAAATCAGGAAAAAGTCAGAAGAAATGATAATTTTTTTCCTGACCATGAAAAGTCTTTGAATTTTGCAAATATTAATGAAAGTCTGGAAAAACCCAGAATTTTCTGCCACCACTTGACACCCAAAACAATCATGTAACTGAGACATAACTAGACTGATCGCAAGTTAAATTTATTGAGTTCTAACCAGAATATTCCAAGGATGCAGTATGGATCATTTGGGTGCTTGCAGTAAACAATATATGCTGAGTCAATCCAAATGCTCAATGGATTAGATTTGTCTAGTAGACTTTTATTTTCAAAGTTGGCTCGATATCCATATCTTCCTTACCTGGAATGTATGAAAACCAGTCTAGCATCTCAAGAGGCCAACATGGTGGTGGCAAAGCATAGCTGCTTACCGGATGGCCTAAAAAACTTGAACCGTTGTTAGATCAAGTGATACATGCATGAAATTGATACGAAAATTACTTATTTTCTCAGAAATTGTGAGTATTATAATCATTATGTCTTTAATCTGCTGAAAGACAAGATAAAACTGTGGCGTTGATGAAATGTGACCTGGTAATCTTGATTTGCATTGCTAGTCGCATGAGTACACAAATCTAACAACCCCCATTTTCAAATGTTTTGCAATTGTAGAGAACAAAATTTAAAAAATGTTTAAATGAAAGTCATAACTGGTTGTAATAAAAATACAAAAACGAAAGAACACAAATTCTCCATATTTATATATTCTGAGAACAACTTCTGGAATGTTGTTGTATCATGTGACTACCACATTGACATGTGCTCTCTGCTTGATAAATCAGACTGGCCAGATTGCTGGTTTTTACAAAAAGTATCTAACAACCCCCATTTTCAAATGTTTTGCAATTGTAGAGAACAAAATTAAAAAAATGTTTAAATGAAAGTCATAACTGGTTGTAATAAAAATACAAAAACGAAAGAACACAAATTCTCCATATTTATATATTCTGAGAACAACTTCTGGAATGTTGTTGTATCATGTGACTACCACGGTGACATGTGCTCTCTGCTTGATAAATCAGACTGGCCAGATTGCTGGTTTTTACAAAAAGTATCAGACTTTCATTTAATATAATGAATTTCTGTATAACAATATTATAAAGGAGTTTGTTGTTGATACCACGTGACTATTGGACTTTGATGTCGTCGTTTGCGATTTGTAAAGTCATGTGACTAGTAACGAAAATGGCGAGTACCGGGTCAGGTTTCATCAATGCCATAATTTCGTCTAGTATGTCAGTGGATTAAAGACATAACAATTATAATACTTAACATTTCTGAGAAAATAAATCATTTTCCTATTGATTTCATGCAGGCATGAGTTGATATGACATAAGTGTAAATTTTCTAGGCCTGCTATATGTCGCTACCGCACGGTGGGAGAAAATTCCATTTTCTATATGCAGTTGCAATGAACCCACACCCCAACCTAAATGTCCAAATATGAAAAATGGGGTTGGGAATATTCAGAGGAAACTTGGGTTAGAAAACGGGCTGCTATTCGTGTTAAGCCAGATTTGTAGTTCAAATTGTTGAATCTCAGAGCTGAAATGAGAAACTGTTGTCCCTTGTATTATATATTAAAAAACGATACGAGCCCCTGTATCAGTACAGGTTTGGGGACTGCTTTAACCAATTTCCAGAAGACAAGTTGATTTTACAGAAAATTCAGTCCTTGTTTATACAACAGTATATAATTTTGAAGGTCTTTTGTCAAAATTTAAATAAACCCTTTTGAAAATGTTTTTTAAATGATGGATTTTTAACCAGATCGTCTTATGGAGATTAGGTTGTTTGAAATGTCTTGTTTGGGATTTTATTGGCACAGATAAATTCAGGGTTAAACTCTTTTCATTACAAGACAAGATTCTAATTACTTGCGTTTATTGGTTTTTTTATATATTGTAATAGGAAACGTTACTTTCTATGAGATGCATATATTGCTATAGAATTCTTTAGAATTAAAGGTGTGAAAGGAAACGAGACATAATTTATCTTCACTATGTTGTTCCCACATAGCAACATAATGCAGGTCAGCAAAATAAAGTCAGAATTTTTATTCTGTACAATGAAATGACTTTACATGCCAATTTATAGGAATATATCAAACTTATTTCGTGTGATAAATTTTGTGGTTTTGTACATGATCATCATTGCTGACTTAGATGTTTTGGAGAGGCTCGAAAGAGAAACATCTTTAGATTTAGAAAATGCATGTTTTATAATCTAAAATGTCCTTTAATTCCATTCAGTAATGGTCATATGTGAACCCTGAAAAAATTAATTTCATCCTGGAAAACCCTGGAAATGACCTGGAAATTTATCTTTAGAAAAGCGTAGGAACCATGCAAGAAAATAAAAATACTTGCATATCCTGCTAATTGTTTGTAGCTGCAATTGATACCCTTTCCAGGTACATGTGTAAACTTTGGTCCACTTCTGGAAAGTGAAATCAACCATGGTGGGATGTAAAATTGCCAATTAATTTACAAAGTCAAGGTAGTCAGGTGGGGGAAATACGGAAAATGGACTTCAAGTTTATGTTGGCAGGAACAGGGAAAGTGAACAGCAGAATTGGTGGAGTTTCTTGTGAAACAGGACAATATCTCGATGGCAGTGTGAGATGCCAAGTTAGATGTACCACCATAAACAAAAAATCAAACTGTGCAACAAAGTCTCGGAATTCTTGGTTGTCGGAGTACACATGTAAACAACATGATTCTAAAACCCAAGGTATGTTCTGTAATAGTTGTAGGAAAAGTAATCCTTTTACATCAGAAATCAACCGTTTGACGTTTAGGACATCAACCCTTTCACAACATGACGAGTTGCATGATCATGTGCAGACGCTACAGGTTTATGTATTTCAGTCCGACTTAAAAACTGCTGCCTCCAGTGTTTTAAAGAGTGAGAGAAATCTATAGTGCAGCCATATGTGCATTGAGGAGAGCATATTTTAACAGCATTAGAAAATGTTCCAATTTCATAGTACCCTTTTCTATTCAAATTCCAGCAAGCATATGGGTATGATGCACTTTCATTTCTCAAAGTTGGTAACAATGCCATCTACGAGTCCTAAAGGTCTGGAGAACAAGCATGCCAAATGTTCCGGCATCAAGTCAGGGAGATTGGGCCCAAATTTAGGAGATAATGAACTATGATTTTCATTGTACAATAATTTAGTCGTGAAAGTGTACATCGTACAGAAACTAAGTAAATTAACTATAATGAGCAATAGTTGCTCAACTTTATTAATTTTCTTGCATGTTATTTTCTCGAGTGACACTCTCTACTGATGTTGGTGCAAACATTTGCATCACGTTTGGCACATTATATGACACTGTCTCATTTGCAGTGTGCTACATACTTTTTGAGTGCCTTGTAAGACCACTGAAAATGTTCAAATATAAGTTGCAACTTGTGTGAAGTTTTCTTCCTTTAGACTAGACCCATTTAGATTCCTCTATGCAAGCAATGTTAAAAACATTTCTCTTTATTCAGTGGCATATTTTCCTTCAAATCCGTTAGCATATGTTTGGGCATGGTACAAAAATTATTATATATCCAAATACCAAATAATTCAAGTTATCTACTTTTCAGCATGTCTGCATTTGGTTGTAAATGACACTTGACTCAGTATTGAAATATTGAATGGTAAAACAACTTGCGTCTACAATAAATGCTTCAAGCGCTTGTCATGAACAATGCTTTGATTGGTTGTTTGGTCAAAAACAATTTGATTGAAAGCCAAAAAGACCCCAAAGTGTCCATTTCCTATTGCATAGTGCTTTAAAATTTGTGTAGAATTTTTTTATTATTTTTAAAAGAAAAATAATGCTAGCTCAATTACATCCAAAAATTAATTTTGAATGTTTTGGGGGATAGCTGACTACATTTGCCCCCAACTCCCCGGGAAATTGTCTGTGGATACCCTTGAGCTATGCAACTGCCCCCTCCAGACAGCAGACTTCTCAGCAGAGAATAATGTCTGTACACAGCTTAGGAACAGATTAAGCTCAGAAATAAAACACGTTGAAGCTTGTACTAGTAAAGGGGGCATTTTTTGAAGACTTTTACTTTGATAGAACCCAAACAGAGCGGAGCAGGAAGAAAGATGTATAATATACAAGTATGATGCAAGTCGACAATCAATAAGATACGTCAATTGGTCAAATATGCGTCTCTTGCAGCATCCGCAGTCAACACACTGTAGTGTACCATACACTGCATATCTTCCGTTTATTGAAATTCAAAACTTGTCTGATAAAACCATCTACTTTTATATAAATCAAAGTTCTACATTTTTAAGCACAAATGCAACAAATGCGATCGTTTATAATTATCAGAAATAGTTGACATTATGGACATAAAATGCTCACTACAGTGGTGCTGTGAATAAGAAATGTATACTTTCACTCATTACCTCAGAGTGTATGGCTTTGTAGGCAGTTGATAAACATGTAGCAAGCTAAAACAGCGCAATGTGCTATAAATAGAACACCTGTTAGCTATTTGGCTCCATACACGTAGTTCTGCCTGTCAGTTGTTATAGCAGTGTAGTATAACATACGAGCCATTGGGTATGAATATGGTAACTTGACCTACAGTACATTACTAGAGGCATGATGAAATTTCACAAAGATACAGCAGAGTGTACTATAACTACATTATCATAGTCTTTGTATGCATCTGGTTTCCATATTCCAAGTGAATTCTGTAACCAAACTTTCATTTTTGCATGATAATGTTGTATTCTTTTATAATAATTTTTTTCCATGGCCGTGTTTCGTTTTATAGCCTTTGATGGCTTCAAGTCGTCAAAATATCTCGAACAGGTTGATGTTGAGAATCGAAAGTAGCAAGCGTCATCAGACATCACATTGACAAAGTAGTCTGTGTGTGAAGTTACAAGCATCTAGTGTTTACAGCTTAAACACGAGTTGTTTTCCTTCTCATATAACCCTTTACCTCATACAAGCACCTTTGGACGCCTCTACTCCATTCGCATGGAAGTGCTTTTGCACGCCTTCACCCGATTCGCATGTAAGCACCTTTTGACGCCTCTACACCATTCTCATGGAAGCGCCTTTTGATGCCTTCTGTAAACATCAGCCATTTTGAGCGGGTTTTTGTAGTGCCACCTTCGGGGAAAACCCCTATTAGATACTACATTCATTGGTGTGAATGATCATTACGTCAGATCATGTGGTCACTGTTTATACTCTGGTCAAAATTTGCTATTTAAAGTAACTGGGTCATATTCTCCACTCTCCAAAATGGAGGTCACAGATTTCGTTCAGTACTTACTCGAGTTTTCACGATTAGAATCACAAATATGACAGCTTCAATAACTAAGGCAAAGGCTCAGATACTGATGTAGGAAGCCATTAGTTTTTTTATAAATTATCAAATTCAGCTGATTTAGTGATGTAGATGCAGACAAAGAACTTGTAAAATTCGAGTATGAGAAATGGCAGCTACGGTTGGTCATGCGGCTTCACATTCTTGATGGTGAATGAGTTCTCTCAAGATTTTAAAGCACATAAAAAATTCTTCTGTGAAAAATACACAGTTATAGCGATCAGATTTTTCTCTTAAATCTTTCCATACATAGTGGATGTGTACCAAAAAGGTAAAATGGTTAAAATTGCTGTTAAACATAACATACACTTCACTGCTTTACAGGCCTATGGGTATGGAGCAGAATAGGTTGTTCTGTTTATAGCGCACTGCACTGGGTAACTTTGCTACATGGCGTATCGAAGGGCTAAAAAGCCATATACTCTGAGGTAAAGGGATAACCCAGATTCATGAGCGGTTATAAGAAAAAATTTACAGTTGTTTACTTTCACTTGGATTTTAATATTTCATTTAATGGCATAAAAACTATAGATTTTCTAGATTACTATTATTAATAAGCCTAAAAATCCAGCTGGTCAGACAAATAGACTAGTCTTTTGTTAAATTGCCCCCTTCTGCCGTAATATTGGCGGCCATCAAATGGCGACAATTTCGCAGGCTGACAATAGCAAATGCCCTATAAAAGATGTTGCACTGATATTGGAGAGCTTGCTGATGAAAATGGGAAGTGTTCACAATGAATCCTACAGTTACTAGCTACACTATTGATAAAATAGGCAGGGAAACTTTGATTGGGATGCCAACACCAGGCAATATATTGATCTGACAGAACCAGTGAACAAGAAAAACCTTGACAAACAAGAAAATAGTTAATGGACAAAAGAAGTGACATAAAATTCAAAGAGAAAATGACTGCTCTCCTGAAAATTTTGGAATGATTTGCAGTCTTGCAAACTTGCAAAGGAATATGTGTACTTGACGCATTAACATATGCTAGTAAATAATAAAAAAATGACCTTTTTTTGTCTATTCAAGAATTTTCCAGAAGTTGAATTTGCCTGAATATCTGTCACTGCATCCCATTTGGCCACCACATAATGCATGTCAAACATGTGATTAAAGGACTATAAAAAAAAATTTTTGGTTAATATTCAAACATAATTTGTGACAAATAAAACTGTTTTGTGAAAATCAAAAAAATGTTCAATTTTTTAAAATTGTTTTGTTATAAAAAAAATGAAAACATGCCAACGTAATTAAGTTTTTGCTAAGATTATTAGGGAATTTCTGTACATTACTTGCTAATGAAACAACTTGAGTAACAGACTACTCCGGTGGCCTAAGTGGTAGAGCGCCCACCTTGGATGCAGGAGGTTGCAGGTTCAAACCCCAGCCTAGTCATATCAAAGACTTATAATAATGGTACTAGCAGCTGCCTCACTTAGCTCTCTGCATTAAGAGGCTAGTATTAAGGCTGGTCAGTTTGGTTTCAGGTTAATGTGACTGGGTGGGACATGATGCTACATGTCTGCGGTATGATGCCGCAATGCTAGACATCACTACAAACTGCCACACTGCAGACATCGTATCGATAGGACTGAAAAATTGTTAAAGCTACATTAAAAATCCATATCACATGCACATACTTAAGTAACAGTACAGTTAAAAATTATTGGAAAAGAAGTGTTAACCACTAATACTGCACAGGCCAAGAAAAAAAATTTATGCATTTCTGGTTGACCGATCCTCGGTTTCTCATTGCCAACCAGGTTTTTTTTCCCTCATAGTACAAAAAAAAAAAAAATCGCAATAAATATGTATAATGTTTTTAAAAAGAAAACGATCTGCCTACCCTAATTTTATAACCAGTGCAATAGGAAACTCCCCTCTTTTCTTTTGTCTAATATCCAAGTATGCATGTAACCCATGAAGTTCAACTATCTGTCCTGGATTGTAGACAGTATTATTATATCCAGTTAAACTTAATTTCATTTATGGAACAAAAGAATCATGGAATTGTGTAGACAAACACATCTTCTGTATTATATATGGCCATAAATTTATGTTTGATTTCATTGATGCTTCCAGTGTTTCCCATGGTGTATTTTGAAGCAGCAATATTTGTTCACTTGCTGCAGCATGCACAAAGTACCAGCAGTGTGTGTGTGCTGGAGGAGGGTGTGTGCTTTTACTCGTGTTTTATGGCCATCGATTTACGCAAGTCCATAGTGCTTATAGTGCAGATTTTCTCCTCATTGTCACTGCAATTACGGCAATGCCCATCGTCCAGATTTGGTGTGAATGTCCCAAGTTGCCAAACCTGTTACAAATAGAGTGTTTTCCTGACTTTACCGCAATTTGCAACACAAGACCAGTTTGCAGCATACAACGTACCATTAGAATCAGAACAATTTGTTTTGTGCTCAGTCTTTTCCAGTAATTCATATAATATGATTAGTTTTGCGCCATTATTTGGAATGCTTCATTTTGCCTGATCAAGTTTCCTTCATGATGTACTGTGTTATTTGTTTATTTCTCAAATTAGATTTGTGGTTACTTGTTAACTGTAATCAGCAGTTTTTCTATGCACCTTTCGTGTGTCCCTTGACTTAAAAATGTCAGACAATGATTTTAAGCCCATCTGGCTATATGGAATCAAATTTAATTAAATTTGTCATTTTAACCCTTTACCTCATGCATGCGCTTTTGGACGCCTCCATTCTCATGCAAGCGCCTTTTGGCGCCTCTACCCGATTCGCTTGGAAGCGCCTTTCGATGCTGCTTCAACATTCTCATGCAAGCACCATTCAACGCCTGCTGTAAACACCAGCCATTTTGAGCAGGTTTTGGTAGTGCCATCATTGGGGAAAACCACTTATTAGATTTTTACCCGTACAAAATTTTTAGGCACATTCCGCCTGGAATTTAGGTGGATTCAGGATGTATTCCGCCTAAAAACACCAAATTTCAGATGAACTTTAGACGGACTGGGAATACGGCTAAGGTGACAATGAATCCGTCTAATAGTTAAGCGTACTATTTCTTACATTCCTCCTAAAGGATAACTGTTAGATGGAAAAGTTCTGCTTGTCCAGTTCATTTTCCTACTTTAAGATGGATTTTGGACTTGGACTGATTTTAGCAGAAATGTTAGGCATAATTTTGAACTTTATCAAAAGAACTACAAGCATAGAATCTTTGGACTTGGAAAATTTGGTGCAAGGTGGATTTTGGACTTGATCTGATGTTTAGTCTGAAAAATAAGTTTCTTTTGCTTCCTATTAAAATATGCTCTACAGCAATCATACCCAAGTGAAAATGTGACATAAATTTCAGCGAAAATCAAAGTGACAATTTTTTGGCATTCACTCAAACATCTTTTTTTTTTCCTCACTAAAGTTATGATGTTTTAGGAGATTTTACCAAAATTTCTGAAAATATCCGTGAGAATTTGTGATTGAAATTTCACTGACACTTTGCCAAAAATTCTGAAAATTTAGTGATATTTTGTGATTGTAATATCACTGACATTTCAGTAAAAAATATCACTAAGATATAATAAAATTTATTTTATACAATTTGAATGATTCTCAGTAACATATATATTTCCTGTTTCTGATAGCTGTAATTTTATTGTTCATTTTGGGAACAAAAACTTCTTTCCAAATCTTTCCTTGTTGTATTTCGTTTTCAATTTTTGTTGTTGTTGTTGTTATTATTGTATTTTTGTTTAACTTCAATTGGATTTAACATCCCTCAAAAAAAGATTGTTTTATTGTTTTCCGTTTTAAAGCAGAATTTCGCATTTCTCCTGACCTGAATCTGATTTTCCTCGATATGGACCCTTTTTTTTAATATCATCTCCGAAACTGTTTTTTTTTATAATGCTCTATCCGGTCCCATTCCGCAACGAGCTTTCTAATAAGTATTTGTTCTGTATATTATTTAACAGATGATCGCTGTAAAGAGCTTTATGATTGGTCAAAAGTTTGTACTTGCCCAATGAATCGTTGGATAATGGAAACCGATGGGAATAAGCATGCTTGCTAAACATGACGATTAAAATTTTCGAGCGGGATATGAGTTGAATAACCATTTGAAAAATGTGTGGCAATGAGAATAGCTTGAATGCAAAGTTGATGGGAACGTAATTGGTCAATCTGTATGAAAACTGAATGCCAGGACTAGCATTTTGCTTTTTGTGCCATAAAGAGCTTAACAGTAGCGGCTAGCGTGCTAAATATGACAAGGAATTAAATCAGGATGGTTTCGAGTTTTTATAACTCCAAACCGACTAACTTCCAGAATTTAAGGAGGGACAATGTATAGATCACTGGTGGGAATTGTTGATATTGTTGCCAGATACCCATGTCAAAGATAGTCATATCATTGAGGAGTTTTCTTGGCCCACAAATAGAATCATCCTTCAAATTATTGTTTATATTATCAAAATATTCTAGTTGTGTTAGAAGCTAAGTGTAAAATAAGAGTAATTATATCATGATAAACGTTTGTCATGGCTGCTTATGGAACAAGGACTAATTCAAGAGACCACAACATCATAGTTTGTACATTAATCAAAAATCAAGACTGCAGTACAACAGTGACATAAGGCAGGCTCCTAGCATTTCTTCTTTTTTATAATCAATGTCTCAGTGGATGCTTTTCTGTAATTTTGCATCATTTTCACAGTTGAATTTTTCAATGCAGGATAATATTTTATATTTTATGTATGTTTATGCATTCACAGATGCCTGTGCATATGTTTCAGGCTTGATACTTTGACTTTTAAAATCACTTAATTATTTAGTATCAAGCCAGATTCTTCACATTATGTTGTATATACTATATATATTGTGCATAACAGAAGGCCTCAAGGTAGATTAGTTCTGTAACTAAGTGAGTTACCTTTTCTAAATAAAGTCGTCATTATTATTATTATTATTAACTCCCATATCTCTTGCCTTGGTTGTCATATAATTACAACATCTGTATAATTTTGTTTCATGTTCACTGAAATATCACCTTGGTTAATAAAGTCCTGTTTAATTCATATCCATTATTTATTTGAAACCTTTTGAAATGTCTGAAAAATTCCTGAAACTTCAGTAAAATATTATACAATGATCAAAATTTTAGTAGTTGTTGTTTTTTTAGGGTTTAACACCATTTTTCACCACAAGATAGGCTATACATGGCGGCCAGTATTAATGGTGGAGGAAGAACCCTGGAAAACCCCAGGAAGAACCACTGACCCACGAGAAGCTACTGGCAGGCTTTCTTACGTTGGTGAAATCTCACCAAAGTTTTAGTAAACATTCACAAAACTTTCAACGAAATGTTAGAGATCTCGCCAAAACTTAAGTGAAAGTTTTGGCCAAAATGTTTGTGAAACCTCGCCAGAATTTCAGTGAAAGGTTTGGTCAGAGTTTTGTGAAATCTCACAAATATTTCAGTGACATTTTATTGAGGTATCGCCAGAATTTCAATGAAAGTTTTGGTCAAAATACTTGTGAAATCTCACCAAACTTGAGGTGAAATGAAAAAGACTTAAATGATGCCATCACGGATTAGGTTTTGTATGCAAGAAAGAAAATGAGGACAAGAAAACCGAAATCTTATTTGATAATCTATGATCCATTTTAAAAATTATTGTGAATATTTATTATTGATTCCCAATAATGTCTACGAATCATTAGGCAGTTTAATAGAAATCTGAAGCCGATTTTTTATTGGATGATAGTTATGTAGACATTTTAGGCAGCCTGTTATTAGACAGAAACCTTAGGTGCATTGTTAGGAAGTTTCAGGTGGGTGTTTTTTTTCAGGTAGAATTTTATTTCAGGCAGAAATCTTAGATGGATTTTTTTGTTTAAGCAGAATCTTAGGACAACTGATCTGCATATTTTGCCTAAAATTCTACCAGAAATCCACCTAAAGTCTGCAAGGTGGAATAACATTTTGACATTTTCATTACTGGATGGGTTTCTGTAGGTATTTCCTTCTAATTAGGCAGAAGAAAAGATTCGGCCTAGCAGCAGAGCAATTTGCATATTTTGAGCTATATTCCACCCTGAATCCACCTAAAAGTGATCAGGGGAATCTAGGCTAAATAAGCGGAATAAACAGATTCCGCATAGTACGCAGAATAACAGATTCCGCCTGGTAGGCAGAATAAACAGATTCCTCCTAATATAAGATGGAGTAATTTGCATATTTCGGGCCATATTCCACCCTGAATCTGCCCTGAATCCACCTAAAATTTATTATAAGTGGAATCTAAGGCTTTAGGTGAAATCCACTTTAAAATTCCACCAGAAATCTGGTTAAAGTCAGGGCGGAAAGATTTAAGAGTAAAATCCAGTCATTATAGCTGTATAATTATTTCTCACAGAAGAATTTTTTATGTGCTTTAAAATCTTGAGAGAACTCGTTCACCGTTAAGTCTGTGAAGCCGCGTGACCAACCGTAGCTGCCATTTCTCATACTCGAAATTTACAAGTTCTTTGTCTGCATCTACATCACTAAATCAGCTGAATTTGATAATTTATAAAAACTAATGGCTTCCTACATCAGCATCAGAGCCTTTATCTAAGTTATTGAAGCTTTCATAGTTGTGATTCTAATCGTGAAAACTCAAGTAAGTACTGAATGAAATCCGCGACCTCCATTTTGGAGAGTGGAGAATACGACCCAGTTACTTTAAATAGCAGATTTTGACCAGAGCATAAACAGTGACCACGTGATCTGACATAATGGTCATTCACACCAATGAATGTAGTATCTAATATGGGGTTTTCCCTGAAGGTGGCGCTGCGAAAACCTGCTCATAATGGCTGATGTTTGCAGCAGACGTCGAAAGGCGCTTCCATGAGAATGGAGTAGAGGCATCAAAAGGTGCTACATGCGAATCGGGCAGAGACGTCCAAAGGCGCTTCCATGCGAATGGAGTAGAGGCGTCCAAAGGCGCTTGCATGAGGTAAAGGGTTGTGATGCAACTACAGCATTGATGAAATTTGACCTGGTACTTGTGATTTGCGGTGCTAGTTACACGAGTACAAAAATCTTGCAACCTACATGCTCATGACATCATAGGTCCAGTAGTCGATGATATTATCAGTAACCCATATCAGATGTAGAAAAAAACAATCAAAAATATTAAATAAATTTAGTTGCATTCTGTTTCTAATAAAAAAGAAAGAACTCGAAATTCTCCATATATTTCTTCCAAGAACAACCACCTAGATGACAGACATGCCAACTCTTACAATTTGGCGACAAGTCTTACGAAAATTACCCTTAAAATACAGACTTAACGGAATAAAAGCGAAAAATACAGAAAAATGATCATTGCCGAAAATTGGGAAATTTGTTCATCTGTGTTTGATTTGGATCCGGGTTTCATATTAGAATTAGTCAAATTAGTCAGGGAACCAGACTAACTTTACAGCAGCACCTCAGACGCTTTAAACTGCACCTATTTGTTCATGCGAAGCGTCGGCATGATCAAACTGTTGATTTTAGAATTTTTTCTAAAAAATGATGTCCTGCAAGAGATGCATGTTTAAGACAAAAGGGAAAATAAGCCTCTTGAAAAGTGTTAATAATCAACAACCAAAGAATAAAAAGGAATATTCAGATTCTTGTGAATAAAAGCTGGAAGGGACACAATTACGTTTATTGGATATGACGTGCCAGTTTGAGTATGACTCATGGCAGGAGATATGATTGTCGTTGTCATGTGAAATGGAAAAAGATGAGAATTAGTCAAGTTGAGAGATAGCAACAAGCCATTGAGCTGCATAGGGTTTGGAACTTGAGTTTGTGCAAACAATACTAGTGGTAAATGAAGTCTATGCGTAATTTACAAACTTTTCAGTTGAACATAATGTTTATTTTTACTGCATGTTTCGAATATCGAACTTTTAATTATGTTTCCGGGCTTTACAATAGCAGTTTATGATATTTTTGTTTTACACGTTATTGAAAACTGGTCAAACTTATGGAAAAAATATCAACTGCCTTACTGATACGGACTCGTCAGGGTTGGCAGGTCTGAGATGAGGCTTGTGAAGGATAGAGCATGTGTTGAAGCTAGTTTTGCTGTATCATGTGACTACCATGTTGACATGCGCACTCTGTTTGGTGAATCTGGATTTGTTTAGGTTGCTGCAACAATGAAGGCTTTCTGGTCATTGTTTTCAGAATAAATATGTTGAGAACTACTCCTTTCAGGTTTTTATAAAAGGTACGTAAATTTCATATTTTTGAATTTTTGTACAACAATATTGGAAAGGGGTTTATTGTTGATATTGCGCGACCTCTGATGTCGTTGGTTGAGAGATTTGTGTAGTCATTTGCAAATGGCAAGTACCAGGTCAGGTTTCATTAGTGCTGTAGTTCTGTATTGTCTGTCAGCGGATTAACGACACAATGATTACAGTACTTGCAATTTCTGAGAAAATAAACTATTTTCCTGTTGATTTCATACAGATGTGATTTGATGCCACATAGGGTAAGTTTGCTAAGCTTCCTGGTAAATGGTACCATATGCTGCCAGCACGTTTTTTTTTTATTTTATAGGCAATTGGCTCTGACTTCACACCCCATATCAATGTCAAAATAAGAAAAATGGGGTGAGAATACTTTGAGGAAACCCGGATTAGAAAATGGATGCCATTATGCATCAAATCTTAAACAGCTCACTGGATAAATGGGAGATTTTCATCCCTTGTATTGTATCGTATTGTATTGTATTGTATATTGGTCAATTATAAAAAATGACTTGGAGCCCCCATGATTATCAATCCAGGTTTGGGGACTGGTTTATCACCTTACAAGTAGACACATGTAAATTTTACAGAAAATTCAATCCTTGTTTATACATTATACATAATTTTGAAGGTCTTTTTATCAAATTTAAATCCACACTTTTGTAATTATGCCTTTTTTAAAGATGGATTTTTAACCAACTTTTCTTATGGAATTTAGGTTGTTTAAAAATCTTGTCACTTGGATTTTATTGGCATGGATCATTTCAGGGGTAAAATGTTTTTCTTTCCCAAACCAAAATCGCAAGCTCTTAATGCAAGCTTGCACAAACTGACATCACGCAAGCTAGTATTTGGAACTTTGCGGCAAGCTTGTACTGAATAAACTGTCAAGCTTGCAAGGTTCTTTATTGCAAGCTTGTGCAAACCACATAAAAGAAATATTGCAAGCTTACGCAATTCAAAATGCAAGCTGCACAAGCTTAAACTATGTAATGAACAAGCTTGCATGAACAAACAACAAGCTTGCGCAAGCCATAGTTCTGTTAATCTTAATTTGTGCAAGCTATTAAATTCAGTGCATGCCATAGTTCCATTGCTCTAAAAAGATAGCATACAAAAATGACATATAGAGTACTCTTCATGATCATACAATTGTTGCAGTTGCAATATAAAGGAGGTTATTATGTAAAATAATCTGAATAAATGGAAAACATGATGCTACACAATTTTTTTATTGACTCTTGAGCAATCTCCGTGCAGTTGCACACTTCTGATTGATGATATCATTGAATACAGCATTAGTTAGGCATGGTTCACCATTTGGCCTTTTGTAAACATGCAAAACATACTTCACAGAAGACAAAACTACTGCTGGTAGTGGAATAGATGCTTTGTCATCCTTCTTGTTTATGTGCACTATTTGCTCCAAGTGCACTGGATCTTGCCAGCCTATCTCTGGTGAAAAACGTATCCAGAAGAGCAATAACGAGTTTTCTCGGATTTCCATTTGCTTTATGATTTGCTTGGGACAGCTGGGCCTGGGTTAGGTAAACATCACAATCAGCCACAAGCTTTATCTTGGGATTTCCGCTGCTCTGAAAAACAAGAGATGTAATAAAATGTACACTTAACAATAATTGCCAAACAAGCCGTAATTCACCTTATACAAGTTACTCTCACTGGTTGGTGTTATTGTGTGCTTCATGGAACAACTCCACTTTTCAGGTTGGGTGACAACTATCAATACAGAATATTGCGTAAACGTTTCTTACAAATTCAGGCATGTCAAAAAAAAAAAATTGCCACTGATCTGTGGTTGCATTCAGGGAATTAAGAAATGTAAAATGATCTGCATACATCATTTTTGAAAATGAATAAAATATGAACTTGTTTTTTTTTGGCACCTTTTTTTATGAAATGTAAGACCCCCCGTTTTTTTTGTACACTTGAATACATAACAAAATGTCTATACTCACCATCTGTGATTCCTCCCATGTATTTATTGGTACTGATTCGGCACAGGAATCTTGTTCATCACAAGTGTTCTTGCTTCTGATTTTGGCCACTTAGAGTGTTCTCTGCCTGAAGTTCAGCTTGGCTAAATAGTCGTCGAACTGGCTTGGGACGAATTGGGGGCTGAACTTCAGTATGCAGGACAATCTGGAAAATGATTCCATATCACTAATCTTATTAATGTTTGTGAAAATTACTCTTGGAAAAATGTAACATGCAAGATTTTTAATCCTTCTGTGACAAGATTATTGTATGGTCAGAGTTAAATTTGCTCAACAATATACTGGTAATGTAAGCAGGCAAATGTTTCACTTCAAAAAAGTTACAATTTTCAATCAGATCTTATGTAAGTAGCTTACTGTGTGAAATGTACAGCTTATCCTCATATTAAACCTGTGAAATATACAGCAGTCTAATGCTGCCAAGGGCTTTGCATTAGCCAGAAGGGTGGGGGTTGGTGGCTTTAATTATGTCTCCTTGAAACCATGCAGTGTTTTGCAAAATATGCACCAAATATGAGCGATTTAAGCTTTTGGATTTTTAATAAAGTATCATTATATGATGACTTGAATCTACCTTGGAACAAAAACAGCAATTTTTACAAGTATGAAAGTTTTTGATATCTTTTTTTAAAAAACAATCTGTGTGTGGATATAATTAGGAGTGCATTAAACAAGGACAGCACAGTATTTTACCTAAAAATGTAGCAAATGTAAATTGGTATAAACAAACAGGTACCTACTTCATTGTTAGCTCTGGTCCTCTTGTCCTGTAACATAAAAATGCTGTATGAAAAACATGAACTAATATTTATTGTGGATTAATTGTTCAGTTCCTTGCATTTTTTACATTGGAAAAGAGAACTTTTTCTCTGCCTTTTTATTTATTTAACCCTTTCATCACGATGGACCGGTTTTCCGGTCCAGGGGAAGTAAGGCCGTAAACACTGTGGACCACTTTACCGGTCTGGAGCAGTGTTCTTCTGTAATGTTATAGTACCCGACTATATAAATTTCGGCGTACCTCTTATAACTTCCTTCTTGTAATGTGGATATTATATTTGGATTATCTCGTGGGTTTAGCTTGTATACAGCTAGAAATATGGAACAAAGTAGGCACTTTTAACGAGTTTTCCGAATGGTGAAATTTGTATCCAAAATGGCGGAGTTCGAAGAAAGATCAGATGAGAGTGAAGTGTCAGATTTTGAATTATCTGAGGATTTTACCAATTTCGACCTAGTACAGTTGGATGAAAATGAGAGAAGACATCTGGAGGGACAGTGGCATGCGCTTGTGGGTGATGGTGATGATGATGAAGAGGACTTTGAAGGTTTTGAACCGGAAGAATTGTACACTCCATGTAATTTTGTTTGGACGAAGTTGGAAAACCAAAGAGATCTGTTACAGTTTTCTGAGAGAGTTAGACCCACCCAAGTGTTGGATGGTTCCAGGAAAGCTTTGGAATATTTTCAAATATTTTATTCAGATGAAGTTTTAGGAAACATTGTCCGTCTAACGAATTTGAATGCGACGATCAAATGTGCCAGAGGCGATACAGGTGTGTGGACAGATCTCACCTTGATGAAAGCCTGTACCTGCCAAATACCTGAAAGAAAGACTTGTGTTGCTACTGGAATTATTCATGAGTACATCTAGGGACAAATGAACAAGTTTTGGGAACTTTCTAAGTTTTCTAAGAAGTAAATAGATAATTACTTGTATTTTACCAGTTGTGTTACCTGTTTGCACCTGTATTTTAACAGTTGTAATAGATAACGCACATTTTAGTGAATTAGTCATAAAATTTGATTTTTAACCTTGATTTTGACACCTAATCCAGCCAATAACTTTAAAATTGGCAAAGTAATATGTTATTTCAAAGTCAACAAGTCATTTTGCTTTACAACTCCAAAGTTACTTAATGCTGAGGACTCTATGCCTACAAAGTTACCTAGTGATGAAAGGGTCAAGTTTATTAATCATGGATTTGGTATTCACATTATATTTTTTACATTAGTCCATTGCCTTAACTTAAACATCTTGAAAATGTTCTACCAAATCCTATTGAATTAATAATGTAAGTCTTACTATTAATGAAATAGAAGAATTATAACTGGCAGGAAAAGGAAATATGTAACAATTTCTTGCTCTCATTTACCTTACTGCCATTAAAAGGCCATGGAATGTTCTAATCTACCTGATTTGGTCTGAATATCGCCTCACCATTCCCTGTATAAGAACTTGCATACTTAGAGCTTTAACTGAACATGTCTCCACCAGTTATGCTAACAACCATAAACTTGTCACTGGGTAAAAATGACAATCAGATTAAAAATAAATTATATCCTGCCTTAAGCACACTGGGTCAGCTGCTTCAAGAAGTTAATTTTTGTGGGTGTTGCTGCAGGTAAACCTGGAAGAAATCAAACATGATCCTCTGCAGAAAAGAAATCCATAGAATTTGTCAAGTTTCACCCAAAAGTGCAATTTTCTTTGTGGCAAGAAATGTCACTGCAATATAGAATAATTTGCCTTAAAAAAATATCAGAGCATTAACAAACTTCAGTCTTCAATGAATGACCTGAAATATTTAAACATTTACACTGCTCTTTTCTAAATATGACTTTAACAATGTTGAAGGGTAGGGCATTAAGTTTTAAATTACGATATCATCTGAATTTAACACCATTTTCAACACATGATAGACTATTAAATGGCAGTTATTGATGAAGGAAGAACCTGGTGAAAACCACCAATCCATGGCTGAGCATTAATTACTGATGCATTTAAAATATCCATTAGCATATGTTATATGCCTAAATTATAAAATGAGTAAACAAATGTGTTAATTTCTTTTACCAGGTAGCATTGTTGCGCCCGACTTAAGTATTTCAACTTCTTGTTTCAGCCTGGACACTTCCTTTAATTGTCTGTTTTCATCTTCAAGTGCTTGATTTTTCAAAGTGCATATCATTAAATTGTTCCTGCCATGTCTGTAGCATCTGATAAGAATTACCAGGAGACCTGTAAACATCTTCAAGAAAGGAATAATTCTGAGGAGGGATATATGGCTGAAATGCAGTGTTTACTCCATATAAATCTCTGTCTGCATACGCTGTCAAGTCATATCTTGTTCTCTTGCCTAACTCGGTGTTTTCATCTCCTGCTTCACTGGAAATTAATTGTGTTGCAACATTACATTTATTACTCTTTGAAGTATCTGTGCTGAGTGTATTACTTGTTTCTGTCTCCAAATCTAGTGTATCTTTTCCTGCATGCTGATTTCTCTCATCTCTATATGCATTTCCAATAGATACATGTGACTTGAAATCTGAAATGCCACGAGATGTCTGTTCTGTACTATCTCTTCTGTTTGTTGACTGCCTCTAATTTGTTTTTGTCCAACTCTTTCTTCCTTCTTTTCTCTTCAAGTCTTTCATTGTCATTTGCTGTAGAATTTTTTGTCTTGTCCTCCTTCCTTTTTCTCTTGTCTGTTTTATCAGTTTCTGAAAACAAGGGCAAAATAGTCCTGACACGATGAACTGAGTATGGATTAGTTACAGTATCTTAAGTACTTCAAGAGGAACATTTTATTATGATCTGGCCAATTTGAGAACCCTTTCCTAACGCACTGATGACTAACAGCCATGTCCAAGTTTGAAAGAAATGGCAGAAAGTTATTGAGGCCAAACATAGGAAAATATATTTCAATAAAATACAGGCATTAAATTCAACATTCTTCTTCTAACTTGCCTGCTTTCAGAACTTGTTTGAGGGTTCATGTCTATCAAAATTCTGACCAAGTTTTATGAAAATTGGATGAAGATGTAGCTTTTATGTGAAAGAAGCAAAATATAACAATTCTCAGCAATTCAATTGCAATGATTTGTTACATTGATTTAATATAATTGATGTATTAAGCTTACTGCACTGGGTTGTTTCACATTGCACCATCTCAAGCCTACAGTTTTTGCCTGTCTTTCATCTATTTTTCCAGATCTTTCTTCGACTCTAAAAGAAACAAAAAATCTTATAGAATCGACAATGAAAATCATTGTTTTCACATAATCAAGTTAGTATTTTTCTCTGGGTATCTGATATGAGCTTTTATGATCCAATTTGTGGACCTTTAAAAAAAAAAAAAAAAAGATGTGGTATCACCTTTACTTAAATTACCAGTTCTTGCAGAACAGATTAAAAAAGAAAGCACTTTAGGGTACTTTTACCGTAAACTTACAAGTACTAAACACCATTACACAATTACAGAAACTATATCTAATGGCACCACTCCCTCGATAACTCGCGCCCTGATAACTCACGAACCCGCTTATAATGCGGGATCAGGCGTGGATCCCAATTTTTAAACTAGAAAATAAAAGAAAACTGATTCCTATTCGTTGAACTTGAAGAAAATCGCGATCAAAATTGGTAACGGAAACTTGATATACCGCTCATTTTATCATTGAAAACGGTAGATAGGACCTGGAAATTTAATCAACATTATGAAATAACGACTTTTAATAAGAAGTCATATAATTTGTTACATTTTCTTTTCAAACGACATTCTTAATAAACCGCAATTAACAATATTCAAGGACATTTCAATCAATGAAAATGTCACTTACGCCAAGTGGAGGCAGTACTTTAATAAATAAACACCAATTAAATAAATTTTTTTATCAATTGAAATTTGTGATCTAGTTCTATCTTTTAGTTCCTTTTAAGTGTAATCATCATAAATGCAATGTGTCCTCTTGTAATTAAATGTAAAATGTGTCAATCTGCTGTAACAACTATGTCCGCGAGCGTTTCGCTGAGAACCTAATTAAGTGCTCACCGTGTTTTGATATCGGACTAGCGGAAGCATCTGTTGTATTGTTGCACTAAATAAAAAGAGGGCCTCCTTTTCTATTATCACGGTAGTTACGTCTTCTGAATCAAATAAAGCAGGTGGAATTGAAAAAAAAAAAGTCAAAAGGCATACAAATCCTACATGCTTAAGAACCAGTGGCACCGGTTGTATGTCGGGTAACTCATTTCAGTTGATCAGTCGAACACTGTAATACATTTTATTGTGTACATATCCAATTAAACTACCTTAAAAATTACCAACTCAATCATAAATGTGATTAAAGATAGCAAGGCAGCCAAGCAAAATGAGTACTTTGTAAAATAATGAGCTTTGTTTCATTGATATGGACCTTTGTGGGAAAAACAAGTTTCAGAGAATTCTTGAATTCACACATAGAGATATCCTCAAGCATGATAAGAAGTTTCACTATTACTTTTGCAATGAAATAACGGCATGAATATTTTACTAATTGAAAAATACAAAAATTGAGTTTCGACGTAGATGATTGTGTGACGAAATAAACATTACATGTTTTTGATAAAAAGGAATCTTGTTTGGTAGTGTATAAACAGTTAGTCTGGTTCCCTGCTTCGTAGACTCCTGGTTTCGTGAAATACTATTGTACAACACTCCAGGAACCAAACTAATCAACAAAACAAAAAGCCATGACGTAATGCACGAATGTTTTCGCATACCGTGTTTGGTTGTTGAAACCAGTTGCAATCATGTTATCGATCTTTCAGATGTTGGATATTTTGAAAATACATATATATATAGATAATAATGAACAACTTCATCAGAAAAAGCGCTATATTGACGAATTTTCTCGACTCGATTATAAAACGTGGATTCAGCCATTAAACAGCCCAGTTCCCCTCCCCCCAACCCCAACCATGCGGTCTTCTGGATGTCTAGCGGGTTATTTGGAGGTCCCTCGGTAACTCGTGCCCTCGCTTATATGCGGTCTGTGTTTTTGGACCCTGATGTGCACGAGTTGTCGAGGGAGAGGGTGTACATGGTAGGTGGACAACATTTGTGCATCTTGGAAGCAAAATATCAATCTGCTTCAGCTTTGAAACTGAAGAACTCATTAGGAAAATGTTAGGTATTTTATAGAATTTTATTGATGGTGTTTTATATCATTGTATTAGATATAATGCATATTACAGGAATTCATACACTGTTACGTACTTTTCACAGAATACTGTCTGTTGTGGGCAAATTCTTTTTTTTTTTGTTAAATGTTGTCCTCTGTTCATGCAGAGTTGGTCAGTGCCAGTGCTTTGCTATTTTCTATTCTTTATTAATATTTCTTGTTAAAATATTGTATGCATTCATCTAAAAACAAAATTATATAGCAATAAAGATATAATTCTGTTATTAAACATGAAATCACATTTACATTTGAAGATCACATATTTTAGCATATGAAATCGTTTCTGAAGTACTTCTTTTTCTTTATAACAACCTAAATTTGTTTTACCGACATTTAAACCGCTCTTTGCAAGTGGTCTGCTCTTTTTCACTTCTTTCAGTTACAATAATTATTTTCTCCCGCCTTAAAATGTCTCTTAGTTGGAGGTTCATCCATTGTCATTAAGGTTCTAGGTGTTAAAATTATTAGTGCTCAGTAGTAATATCGAACGTAAAGATGCTTTTGACTGGGCTGTGGGAAAATATGAAAAATCTATACATGTGCATTGCATATCTAACAATTAATGAAATAAAAAGAAACAATTGTCTCATCCAGAGAAAGAACCATATACTCAGAGACGAAAGTCAACTGCTTCATTCAAAGATGACATACTAGGATTAACTCTATAAGCTGATGACATACTAGGATTAACTCTATAAGCTAAGTGTGTAACCCGGTCGCTCCAACTTGAATAGACGACAGCTTTGTGATTGGGCTGTAATCACTTAACATGGGGGGAAAAACAACAAACCTCACAAGTCTTGAACACTATCAATCGAATCCCACAAATGATTCTCTCTTGCTGGTTTAACCCATTTTATCTGGAATATGACTACAGGCGTAATACCTCATTCTATCCTGAATACGCCTGTGGTCATAGTATCCCATTTTATCCGGAATACGACTACGGTCGTACTCTACTACGTATGTGTGTAGCATCTCTACAAACACGTGTTATACATCACAAATACTTGTGTACTCCTTCACCAACACAGGAAATGGTTAAAGCACGCATGCGCAGTGAAGTTCTAAAAACACTTGGTTGGAAAAGAAATCGTTGGTTTGAAAATTGATCGATAAATGATGGACGACAACTCGGATGTAAACATGGATATTGATAGCAAAAGTAGCAACATTGAAGTTGACGATTTGGATGATTCTGATGATAATATTGACTTAAATGATGGGTTAGATATGAATCAAGTTGATTTCGACAGTGATTCGGAGAATGAAGCTGACTTTGAAGGCTTTCAAGAGAAATGGGTCCGGGATGATTTTTCTCCTCGGTTGCAGCCATGATTTAAATTGATAGAAGGGGCAACAGTTCAACATCCAGAATATGCCGATGCACAACATTACTTTGAATTGCTTTGAGATGATTTAATCTGGAAAAAACTTGTTGATGAAACAAACCGTTACGCTGAACAGGAGCGTAGAAAAAATCCCCCCCCTCCACCACAAAAGTCACCAAGATGGACGCCAAATTGTTCCAAGTGTTTTGTTGTGCAGTTTTAGTAAAATTATTATAACTTTTGAACTAACAGTGCTAGAAACTTCAAATGTCAACCAAAATACTAGAAATGGAATTATCTTTATTTTATTCCCATACTATTTGGAGCATTTCATTCATCGTCATGAAGAAAAGATTCACTGAACATCATGGTAATTTTTAAAAAAAAAATTTTCTTTCTTTCAAGTCATATTTCAAAATACAGTTGTGAGCATGTACATTGGTAAATTTTAACAAAACATATATCACTGTGTTGCAAATTTTATTACCTTTTCAGAGATACATAGTTTTATATACTTTAGAAAAGAAATAACAATGTTGCAACATTTTTAGTAAATGTGGTGAAGGTCATCACAATTTCTGCTACTGCTGCTGTATGAGGCTCCGTTTTACCACAGTGTATTTAGAATTGCTTCTCAGGGACCAGGCACTGCAGTTGAAATTGGTAAACAGGATAAAATGGGTTAATAGACAATGACCTTATTCACCCCTGGCAATACGGATTAACTCTAAAGACAAACAATATACGCGACCATTACATCAATTTTGGCTCTACAACGGCAATTCGTGACATGCACATTAGCCTGGTTTACGGACTGTAGCATCCATCACTGGTAGCAACAATCCTGTTTTATTTTAATATTCCTTTTATGCTTGTTTTTGATCAGAACAGTCGTTGCTATTCAAGCAGTCATTGTAACAATTGATTATGTATATGTCAGTGGTGTCTGTCTGTTCTCGCGATACAGTCGTTCACATGGATGTCGGGTCCTGCGATTAAGGCCAGGAAGCAGGCTAAGTGCAGGAATAATTAGTCTGGTTCCCTGCTTTGTATGCTTCCTGTGTTGCTCACCCTTATACGAATAGCGGAGAACACCGCAGAGAGCATAAGAAGCACAGAACCAGACTAGGAAATGATCTTCATATACTTCAGTCTGGTTTACGACAGAAACTATAAAACACTATAAGCATGTATAGCTAAAATATTCACGTATCGGTAGCCAGCCTATTTTTTAAAATTTTTTTTTTTTTATTTAGAATGGTATGAGCGGTCATTCTTACAGGGATTAAATAAAGGTCGGTGGAGTTTATCCTCGTTTTTGCGATGCAGTCGTTCATAGCAGTGTCGAAATGCATATTTTGCCAAGACATCGCGGTTGCTGGCCATGTTCAGCAGGTGGTTGCTCATAACAGAGCGTTTATGTAATAAAATCGATCCGTGCATTACGATTGTGGTTGGAAATGATAGGTGGTCGATCATAGCAGAGGTCGCTCATGAGAGTTTTTACTGCATCATATTCTGTATCTATGTATGCATATATATAAGGATTGGTTTTGATGCCTCAGGTGAATATGCTGGAAATGAAACGGTCAATAAAATGTATTGCTTGAAGTTTTTGACTTTGTTAATCTTTCAGGAATATGTAGAAGCTTGCGGTTTTTACAAGCTTACGCAAGCTTGCGGTTTTCGCAACGACTTGTAAAAACTGCAAGTTTGCAGATGCTGGCAAGAAAATTTTCAGAGATGGTACCATGCTTGTGCAAGCTAACAAATATTCATTGGAAAGCTTATTTTGATGATACAAGCTTGCCGCAACCTTGTGGAAAGCTTGCGGCAAGCTAACAGCAAGGATGCATTTTGGTTTGGGTTACAAGATTCTAATACTTCGCGTTCATTGTTTTTTTTTATACTGGGATAGGAAATATTTACTTTCTGTAACGTGCATATAGATTGCTATCTTGATTTACAACTGATTATTCCGATTTCTATAGAATTGAAGGCCTGAAAGGAAGAAACTAATACATGTTTATTATGTTATTGTTTCTTCATACCAACATAATACAGTCCAACAAAGTAAAGTGAAATGACTTGCCATGGAAGTAGTCAAACTTGTTTGTTGTGATGCATTTTGTGGTTTAGTGCATGATCATCATCATTTATATGTGACATGTTTTGTGGGAGTCTTGAAATAGAAACATCTTTTGATTTGAAAAAATGCATGTTTTCTAAGCTAAAATGTTCTTTAATTACATTCAGTAATGGCCATATGTGAACCTTCAAAAAACAAATTTCTTTCTGGAAAAACCATGGAAATGACCTGAAAGTTTTATTTTGAAAAAGGTGTAGGAACCCTGTCTGTTGCATTAAACATACTAGTACAGTGTTGTACAACATCAGCCATGTTAAAGTTTATAAAAATAACATCGAACAAAATGGCAGAAAGTCGTGAGACGGTTTTCAAAAAGGGGTATACACAAGAGTTCCTGTATACAATGGAATTAGGCTGTAGTGTGTACAGTCTACTGTCAGATGCTAGTGCTTGTTGAAAAGAGGCTGTAAAAAAAACAATTCAGACTTTAATTGCTCAAAAATACACTTGCATGTATTAGAGATGTTTCATGTGCAACTGTGATAACAAAGACAGTTTTGATATGCAATATGTCTTTGTTAATTGTTAATTTTCTCTGTCATTTCTGAAAACAGTACATTCCAGACAAATCAAATTGGGACTCTTCTACATAAAAAAAAAAATTAAAATGGCTTTTTATCATTGCAGGTACATAAAACTATGTATGTTTGGTAAAAAACTTGTGTATTCTGATTTCTAGCCTGCAAAAACTGTCTTGCTGGATGGAAAAATAATGGTGTGGTACATCTGTCAGACTGGTTATGTGATGATCAAGGACATGCCCTGTCATAATACTTCCAGTAAATTAAATAGTAAGATGTGCATTGTGGTGGAGTCATTTTATATTGTATTTGAGTAAAGAAACTTAACTACTTTCATATATTTAACATTTGACAAATTTATGAATTTATAAACCATCTGTGTCCGTCCACTTTCACCATTACAAGAGTAAAGTTTGGCTTCTATTTTTACAGAAACCCAAACAGTTGTACACAACATTGAGCTTGAACAAGGCACACTTGCTATCCTATTGTCAAATACCATAATGGAACCAGTCAGAACTTGTTTACAGTTATCAGGATACTTGCTCAACATCCATAAAGATGTTAAGTAACTGTATGATATGTGACAAAATCTGTATGATATGTGACAAAATAAGAGAATTTTTTTAAAGGGTAGCAAATAGACTCAGCATAAGTTGTTTAACTGTAGTTACAAATACGTGATGACCATTAAAATGTAAGAATTCAGTGAGGAAAAGCCAGTTTTCTCTCTATACTGTACATAAGATTTACGGACTGGAAGTGTTTATCCATGTTGCATTATTGTGCATAAACAGCTGTACATAAATGAAATTCTATACCAATTTATCCATCTGACATGCATGAAAGTAGCCTAAACATTGACATTGTCTTTTTGCAGTACAATCAAAATTTTTATTTCTGACCAACTTGTGTGCAAATTATGTGACATTGATCGAATGGTAGTCATAAAACTTTATTACTGTTTAGTGATTCTTGAGTATGGTTATTTTAAGAGGATAGCACTTGCATGCACCTAATTAAACTAAAAAAAAATGCTGCATTCCCAATTAAGAATTGTGTATAATTTGATTACTTCTAATCAACAAGTGCATCTGATGTAACATTTATGGAACAGAACTGGCAGTGATTCTAACATGATTCTTGTCTTTGGTCTACAGAAGTTACATAATATTATATTGGTTTGCTTAAAGTCCGAATTTGAAAGAATTTACATGGAGTCCTGTTAAGAGACTTTATAGCAACAGCGCATCAGGTCAACAATAAGGACCATACAGTTTCCTTGACATCAAGTGCTTAGTTCAGAAATCACCCTTATCAAGTCGGCATGCCACTGAGCATACACAAAAGCCACTAGGTGCATAAAGAATTGATATATTGCAAATGAAAATAATGTAACAAAATATAAATCATTCACGATATCAATATTTTAAAGTTCACACATGTACTAATACATTACAGACCCAATATACTAAATACATTGTACATAAATATTTTTGTTTTTAGATTACATTTTAATTATCATTGGCGGCCAAATTTTTCAAGAAAGTTGGCAAATTAAGGGGCAATGAAGAAGCTGAATACAAAATATTGTCAACAGATGTGGTGTAGATACTTAAGCACCAAACCTGTCAATTACATAGCAAGAAATTATAACAAAACTAATTTCAGTTTTAGAGCACAGGACAACGTTAATGCAGAACACTTGTTCATGTGATTCCTTTTTTGAACATGTATATTGTTGTAAAGATGCTTTTAAAATCTATGGTTGAGAGAGAAAAAAATCAGATTTTTGTTTTGTTTGAAAGTGGGAGATCTTCTGATTTCTCATTTTGGAAAGTTGGCATAGAAATGGCTTACATATTGAATCTTTTGAAATTTGTTCTAAATTTTCTAGGAAGTTGAATAATGTCACATTCAGATTAGACATTTTAATTTCTGTTGGATGTTGAAGTCGTTAAATGATGCAGAATGTTTGAGCTTTTATAATCCACTACAAGCATACTGGTCATAGACTCGGTATTATTATAATAATTTTGTACAGTTATTACTATGAAAGGAAAATGTAATGTGCATGCAAATGTAATGATGCCATTTTCTTGTAACCACTGTCTTCTGTGCATGCATACATGCAAGTCCATTTATCCGAACTGTAACACTTGGAGTTTGAGGGCAATTTCCTGTGACACTTAGTCCAACATGCACACAAATCATCTTGTGCATGACTGTTGGTTAGGTCTGCTGGAGACTTCTCAGAATATATTCCTGAAATGTTTTGGCAGCATCAGATTTATTTAGCATGTGGGTATGGAGTAAACACATTGCACTAAATTAAACACATTGCACTAAATCATTGTACCTTTTGTAAGGTGCTGTATTTAATTTTATTATATGCTTCTTTTTTTTTTCCGTTAACTATTCATTGTCGGAATCGTGCAATATTTTGTGATACTGAACTCGTGTGCAACATATTGCAGTCGCGCGAATAAAGGAACTACTTCTTTTGTAAACAAACATTTTGTTTCTGAATGAACTAAAGCAGATGTTTCGTGGACTGCTACATACCAGCTGCTTTGGCACATTCCGCGTTAACTTTTTTGATACAATGTTTCAGATTTAGGCTAGCTATAGACGCCAGACAGGGTCCTTACAAATAACATGCAAGTGACAAGACATAAACTGTCTTCTTTAGCTGGTAATAAAAATTGCAAAAATATACTTACAGTTTTACATCCTGAATTTCCTCAAAATGTACTTTCTTAGTTCTGCAAATCCTAATTACATGAGCTATGTCATGGGTTCTCGAGCTTGATTACACATTTCGAACTTGTACTGTAATGTCGATTATATTCCAAGTGCAATTACATCCTCCTTACTGCACTCAAAATGAAATAAAGATTAAATTCCACAGCATCTTTTCGATAATTGCAATTGAAAGACTTAATATATTTCCCACATCATGATTTGAATCATTCAATGACAGAACAGAAACACGCTTGCCGATGTCAACACACTTCTCCCTTGCTGCTTCAATATGATGTATTTCATGTAGAATTGGCACAGACTGAAATCGACGTACTTCATGTAGATAAATCCAGTCCATAATCACGAAATTTCGTTGAATTGACAAAAATACCAAAATCTATTCATTCCAGGTCAAATGGAAAAGTTGTTGCAATGCACATTCATTCACAATATCACTCCAAATTTCAATTTTAAGTAGACCAAAATGCCATTTTTTTTTTAAAACTTATGTCTAGTGCATGACCAACTTCAAATTTATCTGGGTGGAGTTACATGCATATTAATAATAATGTTGTGTAATGATGAATCTCTGCTTGTGTATTTAGTTTGGAATACGGTATACATTCAGTTACTTTGTTTCTTGAATACGGTATACATTCAGTTACTTTGTTTCTTGTAGTGTATTTTTGTTTCTATATTTAAACCTTGGGTTGAATAAGAAAATGATCATATAATAAAAAGGTTACTGCATTTGTATGGGAAAATATGAACTCGTTTTGTCAGATGGATATACTGCACTCCCAAGGTCGTGCAGTATACACATCCAAAAAACTCGTTCGTATTTTCCCATACAAATGCAGAAACCTATAAATCTTGACTTGGCACTCTTTCAACAATGCTGTGTATTTGGACCACATCATCTACATTCTTGGTTCAGCGAAGGCCCAAAATGCGCAGATTTCACTAAATAACGATAGCTCAGGTGTCCCTGCCCATTAGGCCTACAACCCATCATCCAAATTTAAATCTCATTTCAGAGACGTTGGAAGATGGGGTCTGATCTGCTCAATATGCAAAAGGAACACAACGCGCTTGAGAGAACACTTAAAGACTAAATGCATGAATGGTTTTTCTGACAGCGAAGTACAGATGGCCGTGGATGCTTCAACCATACAGATGCAACGGATTTCTCGGAATTTCATTGTCAGTATTGATGATTTTAGGCAAATGGGTGGAACGAAAAACCTGGCAAAAAGACGGCAGGAGAGAGGCTTTGTGTTTTCTTCAGATTCTGAACTTGACACAAATGTCAGCGAGTTGATTACAGGGACGAGGGACAAGGTCTTAACATTTGAACATGATAAACGGTTTATGTGTGATCGAAATGTTCTTGAAAAGGTTTTAGGTGGCACTGCAGTACCTGAAAAACAAACCAAAATTTATGTACCACTGAGTACAAGAGATTCTATAACCTTTGAAGAAACTTGGTATGTTGGGCATTGTGGCGAATCAAGTCGCAGCATAGGAATGCTGAAAATGATTCCTGCAAAGCAAAATCTGGAGAATGTGTGCAAACAGGATAATATACAGGCCAGAGATGAGAAAGGAGTCCTCTGTACTTCCAGAGAAAATTTGTCGGAAGATGACGTCATTTTCCTGACAGTGGATTCAAGTGATCCGGATGATGCCATGTTGAAACAAAGCAATGTAACTGGAGAGAACATGGAAGAAAGTAATCTAGGACCTTTGCAACAGGATATTTTTGTTGACAACAAAGGCGTTAAATCTCTTCAAAACTTGACAGCAGAGTTTAAATATGGACATCATACTGAACTGATAAAACAGGAAGCAGAAAGAAGAAAAACATCCCCAGTGAATGGAATGGAAAAATTGAAGATCACCTCGACTCCAAAATATGGTAGACAATCTAAAAGGTATAGAATGGGTCGTGAGAGTAATATAACTGGAGAATATAAAGGCCTTGCATGCTTAAATGACAACATACACTTGGGAGATGGAGAGGATGAGGATGAAATACTTAAGGGGAACACACAGACGGACATCAGAGAGCTGGTTCCCATTGACAAAATTGCAACCAATGGCAGAGATTTGTGCAGCACAAAGCCTTTCCTAAATCGGACAAGAACAAGTGAATACATGGTTAATGCGTTGTCAAAGGCAGACTTTGGAACTTGGAACCTGAGATCACAAATCAAGAATTACATGGAAGACGGGATGTGTCGGATTGGGCAGAGGAAAGGAAATGGACAAAATGAAATAACACAGACACCAGAGCCGACAAACAAGAATGTGTCATTACATGTGGACAGATCAGTAAGGACCAGACATGTCCTTCATTGTGGTTCAAGTCGGCAAGGTCATAAGCGCAAGACATCAGATAGTTCCGCTGTAAAACCAATGAGAAGTATTGACATCTGCAGTGATCAATCACAAGAAGATGATTTGGTCTTCCTTAAAATGGAACTGAAGGAACCAGTGGTGGTGGTAGAAAAACTTCGTGATCATTTACTCTTCAGTGATGAAGTAAGGTGCAAACGGAACAGAACAAAATTGGAACCAGTGGAAGGAGATGACAAAATACACTCTCAGCAATTTCAAACAGACTCCATCAGATTCGGAAGAGAATTAGTCAAGGACACGTCATACAAAAAAGTAGGGAGAAGAAAAAATATTGATAAATGGCTTGAGGAAAATAGAGGAGAAGAGGACATGCCACGTGAAAAACGATCTGATTCGAGGCAAGTAGACTATGGTGGAGATGGGCCAAAACAGATGAATAATAAACCAAAGCTCTTGGAGCTGACAAGAAGAACAGGACATGAGAAACATTTTGATTTATATCAGCAAGCAAATTTGCCCACTTTAAATATGCCATGTCAAAATGATGAGGAAGAAGTGGTATTTCTTGGCATGAAGCTTAATGATCCTTTCATTGTCCTTGGTGATGTTGGTAAAAATACCAATTACAGTCAAGACCATCAGTACCAGCGGAAGAAAATAAAATTGGAATCTACTCTGGAGAACACTGCTAGAGAGACAATTCAGTGTGATCCATCATCACATACTGCTGAGCAATTTCAGATTTCTTCAACTAAAAATGGAAAATGTAATGACAGGACTGAAGAGGGTGAAAAGCAAAATCACTGTCTGAAAGCAACAATTACTGGAATGACTGGTGAAAGACCTGTTTGCATGCAAAAATGTGAAAATCCAGGGGAAATTATTCATGAGGCATTAATACCAAATGCGGCACAAGGTGTAGAATACAAGGCAACCTTTTCTTGTCTAACAAGAAAAAGGATGTCACAAAAAGGATTATATAAACTTCATAATGTTAATGAAGGAGTTTTAAAAGATTTTTATATATATCTATTGAAAGAACGTGGTAACAGGACCACACACTGTGCGCAAATTACGCGCAGTGTGGGTAAAATACTTTTTTATTTCAACCCACACAAGCTAGATCTAACAACTCTTACAAATAAAACAAAACTAGTACATTTTTACCAGGAATTGAAAGCAATACTTAAGGCAAGTAGCGTTACCATTTTCATCAAATCACTTTGTTTTTATTGAATTTCTGGAGACCATGACCAATACAACTGAACACCTCAATTTCAACTCTGTGAAGATGACACTCAAGAACCTGAAACACCTCAATACAAGGTGTGTACAGAAGGAGATGGCACAGCGCCATTATAACATGACATTTGAAAAATGTCCAACTTCAGCAGATCTCAGTCATCAGTTAAAGTTCTCAAAGAGGTTAATGACTCGAGAGATTGAGAAAGCAAAACAGAAACATCATTTTAGTATATGCAAATTGAACATGTATTTTTATATGGTATTTGCTTTCAAACACTTCCAAAGGAAGTGCGTGTTTGAAAACCTTACCATTGAGGAGTGGAATAAGCGAATGAGGCATAACACAGAGATGGAAGAAACCCATGTGATTTTGGCAGTTAAGAATCACAAGACCTTGTCTAGTCAGTTGGCAATGATTGCATTGTCTGAGGAAGAGGAAGAGCAGATGAAGGACTATCTACAGTTTGCGAGAGCAAAGTCATTACAGAAGGAATTCTTCCTTACGTCCACTGGAAATAAAATTAGGGATGCCTCACATCTACTGACATACTACCAAAAGATCTACAAGCTCCAAAGAATTACAGGGACACAAGCCAGGCGAATTTTGGAAACTAATGCCTGGAATATGCAAGACATGGAAAGAAGGAGTATATGTGACTATCTATGCCACTCTACAAGGGTAGCAGAGAAATACTATCGTTTGAAGACTCCGCAAAGCTGTGTTCATGGAAGAAAAGTTGTCCAAAAATTGATCAATGCAGCATAAGACAGTTGTTTGTGAATAATCTGGTGCGAAGTTTTTATGACTGCAGTCTTGCTCATCTAGACTTGAAATTCATTACTTTTATTATATTTTTGGATTATTATCAAGTATGAACATAATTAGTAAGGACCGGTCATATTACAGTCTCCAGATGATTTTCAATGGATGATTATCTGTGCATGTTTTACAGAATTGTGTGTGTTTATGTGTCTGTATATATATATATATATATATATATATATATATATAGCAAAGTGCAAGAACAATATTTCCTGTTTTCCTGTATTGTCTAGTTCAATGTAGATCTTGATGGATTATGCACTTTTTTAAACACGGAACAATCTGAACATGTCGATCTTGACTGATGTTGTGGACACTCGGGTATCAAAGACTTGGAAGCAATCAAATTTAATCTGTTGGTTGTGTAGTTTACTTCAATCAAGGTAATAAATGCTGTACATGACATAATTTGTCACAGACAAGCCAGGAACAGAAACTGGAGAGATCCATGGTCCAACGATAGTATTGTGATTTCTTTGCCTTGTACCA
Organism: Megalonaias nervosa; assembly: GCA_016617855.1. NCBI lineage: Eukaryota > Metazoa > Mollusca > Bivalvia > Unionida > Unionidae > Megalonaias > Megalonaias nervosa. The sequence continues at coordinate 61,684 of JAECUM010092875.1, read as the reverse complement.
GTACCTACAAATGTTTATAAAATTAACATGTTGGTCAAATTTTGCAAAGGAAATGGAGCAAAAAACAACCTTGAACCAGGCCCCAATTTTGAGTTACATTTAATATTTCTTATTCAAACAGAAATGTTTAAACATATTTTTTATTATTTGGTTTGTAAAAAAACCTTTTTACTTGACATTCAGCAGGCATCTTGTGCTTAAAATGTACTTGTTATCTCTTAAATTCTTCATAATGGGGCTTGTTTTATCTTGGAGAAGATTCAATCATTTCCTCATATTTGAAGAAATCCTTGGTTCTTTTTCCTAAAAGATAATAAAATGCTTCACCAGTTTATTATTATGGAACTTCATGTGATATCAATCCTTTCTACAATGCCTACCTTTGTGAAATATTCCAGCATTTTCATACATGTCGTAAAAAATTTTTTACAAGTCATATCACCATCTCAATCACACAAGCTTGGGTTTTCTTTTATTCCTTATATCATTTCCTCCACTAGTTACTTAGAAGAGAAAATAAAATCTAGTGTGTCCAACTTAGAGCATTATTTTAAATTGTCATCAATAACCAAACAGCATGAACTGTCAGGGGGAGCAGTAGTAAGTTTCTAGGATGAAATTGTCAGATACTATCACTTGTCTCAAGTGAGAGGGTAGTAATATATCTTGTCGCTGCATAAACGGAGTCGTTTGTTAATGTATCGAGGCTACATTTCATTAGGCAATCATCCCTATGATGGATGCATTTCATTAATTGGAAATGAACAAAACACCTTTATCCAAAACTCCAGTCAGCCATTAGCCTTGTCATCTTATCCAATTTGGTACAGATAAAAAGATGATGTATTATAATCAGGTCCTACAATCTGGAATGTGCACACGATCTATAATTACTGTATTCAAACAGTGTCTGATGAGACCTGTTGATGATTAGATTTGTGTATTGCGTAACCAATCAAATGTAGCCAGAGTGGTACCAAGATCTTGGCCGACATCGTTATTAGTAAATGTTTATAAAGACTACAACTTGAATGTACCAGTAATATATATTGAGCAACAAAACTTGAACAAGTGAAACAGACTTTCCACAACATCTTGGGCACTGACATGGGATGGACTAGAAGTTCCAGAAAACGGGGTTAATCCATTCACTCTGGTAGGGCAAGAACTGACCCTAGCACATGCTGGTACAGTAGTCCCCCTCTTATATGGTCACCCCTTCTGCACCGGGAAAGTGGCCTTATAAGACGGGTGGCCTTTCCAGCGGGGGAATACATTTTTTGTGAGAAGTATATGTAATGTACACAGTAAGAAAGCTACATTCTTCAAAGCATTTAATATCTTTGTTTAAAAGTAACATTAATTATTAAAAGGTTCTTCTTGTTATAATAACAGACTTATTTCAACTGAATATGCATTAATAATTCTTATTCTTGGCATAAGCGTGATATGCGAGCGGGTGTTGTTGTCATGCACATTGCAAAACCGTTCAAAAATGTCATTTAAATCTTGGTACATACATAATTCTCTTTCCATTTACTCCATTTTCCCACTGCTGCTGAACAACCTCCTTATTGGTTACGATGTTGTTTATTCGAGTCTTTTCAACATAAAATTGTTTTATTCAAGTCTTTTCTACCTAAAATCGTTCGGCAAGTTCCCCCTCCCCACCTCACCTGATGTCGTCGAGTAGAATAACCGACTTTTTCTAAAATAATCGTCTCCATTTACGTGATGACATGTTAATGTTTGGTAATGATTTATTCGGATGTTGCTAACTGTATGCGATTTAATTATGCAGACGAAACTTTTGCACAGAGGACGAAATGCCTTCTTCGTAAAGGAATGTGTTGTCACGTGATTTTTCGGTCTTTCTCTGGTACCCTGTTTTGTTCAAGGCTAATTTCTCTGTGTGTGTGTCTGCAAAAATCAATTTTTAGACTATGCTGACCCTGTTATGATTTTGACAATTATGTCCGGTTGTAATCATCAGTGTTGCCAACTACAAGACTGATAAAACAACTTTTCTGCATTTAATCAAAATGCCACGTGTTTTTTAAAGGCAGCGATCTTGTCACATGATTCATTAGTTGCAGTCTGGTACCATATTTGTGTTTACATTTCTTTACACTAAGTGAGAGAAACCAAAACAGCTTCAACATGTACGCAGATTTGACCAGAACAATAGCACCTCGCGGCAGTTAGGATTTGTAACCTTGACAATTATTGTCAGTAATAATAGCCACCAATTATGAAAGTGAACAAGCTCAACATCTTAGTAAGGGAAGCCATAATGGCTATCAAACCATTTTCCCACTGACTTGTGTATTGTACATAAATACCTCCACTTCTCAGCTGTTACTACTGTTCAATAATTGTAATCTTAACCATTATTAGAGTGACTAAACCGGACATCTCATGATGACACAGCAGTAAGGCTAATCGGATTATGTGTACTTACCTTTTTGTATGGATTAAAATTTGAGTCTTTCTCGGCTTTATGGAATAAATGTGGCTTCTTGTGAGGTGTAAATGATATAATATTAACCTTAGTGGTATGTGTACTTTAGTCAACACTTCTTTCAGTAACGAAAACCTGACATCGGGAAACAGAAATTGGATTGCTTAACACACGTTACGAATAAAATTGGTTCTGGATACAGATTACAAAATAAAATGCAGCCGCTTGTGAGGGGTAAATTTTATATTTTTGCACTAATATGCTGGTCGTGTTAGCGGGGTGGCCTTTCATGAGGGTTACTTTTGAACACAAACTCCTCGGTGCCATCGGATTCTGGCTGTAAGGAGCAGGTTACCGCTGGTCAGGGGGCCCGTTCAAGAGGGGGACTACTGTATTTGGGATCAAAAATAGGAATTCAAACAAGCCAGGCAAGTGGTTGTATGGAAATGTTCCTTTTGTTAATTAAAGTGTGCATGTAGTTTTCAATCATAATGCTGATGCATTAAACACATTTAAAAAATGAAAAACCACTTGCTTCATCATTCCTTTCTTTTTTGCTGTTGTCTATGGCCATGCTTCACTGAAAACACTGGTTCTTATCCTTTTTACTGTAATGTTGGCATGTAAATAGATGCTAAACGAAATATGACCATAGAAGTAAAATCTACGTATACTTCTCTCATGAGCAGACATGCATGCATAAAAAAAAAATGAATTAACTTTCATGTTGCCATTTTCTCTTCATTACTTGAAACGCTCCATGTGAACAAATCCCTTATTTTTAATATTATTGCCCCTAAATGCCAAGATCAAAGCAGCAATGCATTTGGGGTCAGGTGTGTAATACAAATAAATGAATAAACTGAAATTCATTTTATCATTGGCAATACGTGATAATGGACCATATTATCTAGATTTGTAAGAACTGCAAAGGGTACAATGACTCATGTCAGTGTAAAAATTCATGTATATTTAATTATTCGCAGCATATGAATAATTATTTACCATAATTGGCCATGAATTGTAACCTGTGTGCCTGCAAGTTGTATCCCGTATAGAATCTTTGCTGTCTCTTGCCCGACCAAAGTGCATGAAACACCATGAAAATTTGGATAATTCTGAAGTCCCTGTGCATTGATCATCATGCGAGTTGGTTGGGGGGTTGGGGGATTGGTTGGGGTTGTTCTTTTGTTACATTTGTAGGTAAAATATGTCACAGTAGGTGATTTGTACAAGTCGGGGGAAAAGAGATAAATCAACTTTGAAAATACCCAACAATGAAAACAATAGCCAGGTGAGTGATTATATGGGAGTGTCCTATTTGTAGACAAAAGTTGGATTCAGATTTATTTATCTAGATTCCAATGTGAAGAAACCATGAAATGATTGAACTAGTCGGTCTCCTTGTGATGACCCGCTTCATGCATCAACTTGTGTGCACCTGAATACTGAAAATTAATTAACCTGCATCTTTGCAATAGCTTTTTGTGTTGAGTTGGTACAATTTTTCATGTTTCCTCAACATTTGCTACATGTCTTTATGCCAAACAATCTAACAAGTTGCACCCATGTTTAAATTTTCTGTCATTATTTGTGAAAGAAGTACTAGAGAAGTGCAAGTTTGTGGCTTTCCCATTTCTGAAACAAATGAGTGTTCATACAAAATTAACCAAAGAAATGAGTGGCAGATGAAGTAAAGCACGAGTTTTACAGTCTGTAAAGGATTATCACATGGGCACTATTATGGATCAGATTACAGTAATTACTGCAATTGAAAGTGGAGCTTCATTCATCTGCCATGCCTGGGGAAATGGACAGACATGCACACTTGTTGATCAGTTGTGCCCAAAATAAAATCCAGTAATGCTGCCAAACTCTATATCTTGATAGTTCCTGGCAAACAATAGAACAGTTGTTTGTAAAGTTGCAAAATTATTTAAATTTAAATTTTTGGATATTGTTGTCATGGAACTGATTGGAATTTGGTTAATGAAAATATGAATGTATGTTGTAATAGATGATACTAATAAAGGACTCTATCTGATTAAATTTTGTGTTTTATCAAATAGATGCTGCTCAACGTTATTCCAAGATGGGGGATCTGGCCACAACTTTATGTATTTTACACAAAAAAAATAGTAGTAGTGTAATACTGACATGACTTTTGCACAAGAAAAACTACACTTTCTTTAAAGCAGTTTACTTTGCATTCTGGTCTGCAAACCTTTACACAGGGTTAGAAGTGGACCTCAAGAAATCTAAAATTTCATTTGGACCATGGAAACCTAAAACAAACAAAAAAGCCTTAAAAACCAGGAAACCTAATATGGAAAAAAAAAAAAACCCAACTAAAAATGTGAAAAAATCGTGAATCCACCTTGACCCCCACAAAAATGCTTTCTTAGACCTGGTTTTTTGTTAGGCTACCCTAGCAGTTAAGAAAGTGCACACAATTCCTAGCACTTGCATGGATTTATTTCTTAATTGTTGATCAATTTTCACTTTATGTTCATTTTATTTAGAAACAAAATCAAACCATACTTTATCAAATTTTTAATAAATGTTATGCTTTCCGTGGAGATGATCTTGTAACTGGACCACAAAAAAATGTTGAAAACCTTGAAAAACCTATTTTGAAAAACCCTCACATTTTAAAATTGAATTTCACTTCTAACCCTGTTTACATAAGTGGCAATTTTAATTGGAGAAAGTGAAATATGAGCTAAACTTGCCAACTGACGTGTAAAAGAAATAAATAACCGTTTCGTGAATACTTCCTTCTGAACAATGCAACATTTATATCTATGCACAAGCTGCAAATTTTACTTTCCACTGATTGAATACTTGCTCACAGAAACGATCTATAAATGGCCAGAACTCGTCAATAAATCAAAAAGCGTAGCCAGTTAAACTCTGGCTGATGTTACAAGTATTCTATGCAACACATTGGTCATATTTGCTTACAAGTATAGTCCAGAGACTGCTTACAAGTACAGCAGAGAATGATCTGCCATTGCAGATCAAGGTCGATGTTCTAATGATTATTACCAACAATAGGCTTAGGTCCAGTTCAGTCAGTGCATGATGTAATGGCAGATCTTGGTCTGTGCAGTTTGCAGTTGGACCACACTGCCAATCTGATTAAAATCGGGTCTCCACTGTCCTACATGAAGATCAGACAATGACTGTTTAGGGGTCATGTTCTGGTGACCTACCATAGCAAATGGAAATACAGCTTTCAGAAATTTAAAAGTAAATCAAATTGTTTGGCACGCATTGATCCTCTTTAGCTACACTCCATCTGCAAACATGAAAGTATGAGCCTTCATCTGATTGGCTAATAAAATAAACGATTATGGTAATAACATAGGTCTCCAGAATATGACCTCTAAGTGGTTGCTGTCAGATGTTCACAAAGGACAGTGGAGATCTGATTTTAATCGGATTGAGATGGCAGCATACAGAAAGCCACCAATGGCAGTCTGGCCAGATTGCTAGCCATGAATACTGAGATTCAGTTTTAATCAACAATGAGTTTTGAAGAATTGTTCCTTTCAACCTCGCTGTAAGGAAATGGTCAGAATTTTTCTGTCTTGACTGCCATGATTTGGACTTTTTGCTGGCTAAGGGTTACATGAGGTTTATGATGGCTAATGGTGCAAGGCCAACAGTGGATGGCCAGTTGTGTTTATTCAGTAGTTAGTTGAGTCGGCTAGTCCCTTCAAAGGAATAAGCTCTTTGTTTCAGCAAGTAGGCCAGACTTCTGCATTCAGATACATGTGAAAAGGTTTTGGCCAAACACCCCCAATCATCAAACAAGGCATACCAGCCAATTGGAATTAAAGGAATTTAAAATCCTACCAGCATAAGGTGCTCATGCTAAGAATTTGTTGAAAGGAAATTGTCTTCTAAATTATGCTTCAATGAGAATACTTGCCCAACTACATTAACATTAGGAAAATAAATTCCACTACTCCCAAATCCAGCCCTGTCAAAAAAATTGCAAGAATTAATCTTTCCATCTATATAATGCACAGTGGGAAAAAAACTCTTACCCATTATCTCCTCTTACTAATGCTAATTTTATGCTGAGCAACATGTCGATTAGGATGCTCTTGTTTGTGCGGATGTGTGGAAAGATTCTGCTGTATGGTGATCAATCAAGTATTCTAGGAGAAGCAGAACTTGCTTTAAAAAAAAAAAAAGGTTTTTCCTTTGAATGCATTTCTTGATCACCTTGACATTAAGAGAATAGGTAATAGAAGCAGGGAATGTTGCGAGAATAACCAACAGGAGCAGGGAATGCTTGGAGAATAACCAACCGGAGCAGGAAATGCTAAGCATCCTGCCTCTAACAGGCATAGATAATGAATTCTTCTGATACAAGTTCTGGGCAAACCAAGCAAAAGTATTAAACCTACAGCTACAAGGAGGTTGTGCTAACTTCAACTAGGCATTCGGTCATCCAGGTCATGGCCATTTGACCAACCAGATTTAATTCTTGTCTCGCGCAAGCTATGTCACGGGGATTAAAAAAAGACAAACAGAAAGCTGACTGCGTATACTAGCCAATGGTTTCTTATTTGTCTTGGATCAAAATGTCGTGTTCAAATGCGAAGCTTGGTCCAATCTCAAAGCTGAAATCTTCATGATGCGTATCCAATCTTTCGAGACTTGATAGTATGCAATGCTTGTAACTCGCTTCATCAAGGGCTTGAGGGGCTATTTTCTGTTTCCTGGTTTTCACCAAAGAAAGAGATCTTGTACCAAATGACTTTTGTCCTTGTGCTTCAAGCAGTGCTTGAGAACATAGACAGGGTCTTGCCTTTTTAATGCATTTATCAAATCGAGGGAGGGAGTGCATGACCCATCTGATTGACAGCTGATGGTAACCTGCTCTCAGCTACAAAGCCTGGTTGCATCGTTAGGACCAACAAACCATTTAGTCTGAATTGAAGATAGTTCAAGTCCACTGAATAGGCATGCAACTTGTTTACTCTGAAGCCATAGAACACATACGATAGCAACTCGCTTACTTGAAATCCATCATAAAACACAACTTGTATGATGGCAACTTGCTCACTCTAAAGCCATCATAAAACATGTATGATAGCAGCTTCAGTGAGGTTCTGCTTAACAGCATAAATTGATTTGAGCCGCATCAAAACCAACATGAGGTTTCAATTGGGAAACGAGGCGAGAGATTTTGGCCTATTCAGTTCAGCACACATTGGCAGCCATATTGTATAATTGGCACAATTTTTATTAAGGACTATCTAGGTAACATAAGAAATCTGCTGGCAAACTCCATATATTGATATATCCATCCATTTAGGAAGAGTCAAGATGGCTATTTTCATGACGGATATGTCGTTTGCATCATTTTCTTTTAGGACCAACTATGTTGTTTGCATAATTTTCATTTAGGACCAACTAGATGCCATATGAACTCCTGATATGAAAACCCTCATTTCAAAATGACTTCTATTTTCATGATTGCCACCACTGGACATCAGATCAGCACCAATTTAGGACCATCAAGACATTATAATAAGTCTTTTGGTGAAAACTGGTGTTGAGCTGATTTTTACATTTTGGAGGAGTAGCAAACTGATATATTGGGTATTAGATTCAAACCATTTCCATTTATGACCAACTAAATATCATGTGTCTTCTGGTGAAAGCGCAATATCAATATGACCAGACATACAGGAGAAGTAATGAGAACAAGATTTTTAAGTTGTGGTGGCCATCATGGTACTATTTTGATTTACAACCAACTAAACATCATAAGAAGTCTTTCTGTGAAAACCCATGCTTACTTGACCATTTTTCATTCAGGACAAGCATAACAAGATTTTCAATATGGCCATTGTGGTAGTCATACTGGATGTCTGAGCAGCACCATTTTCATTTAGGACCAACTAGACATCACAAGTTATTAAAACGCCACGGTGATGTGACCATCCATTCAGAAAGTGTAGCAACAAGATTTTCAAAATGGCTGCTGTGGCAGCAATATTGGCTTTGCAAGTGGCTCCATTTTCATTTAGAAACAGACAGACACATATCAATTCTGGTAAAAACCTCACATTTACATGACATTTTGTTCAGGAACAGTGACAACAAGATTTGCAAGATGACTGCTTTGGTGGCCATACTGGACTTGGATCGGTACCATTTTCCTATAGGATCAACATCACATATTTTTGGTGAAAACCTCATGTGAATATAACCATCCATTGAAGAGGAGTAGTAATATAATTTTCAAGATGGCACTGTAGTTGCCATACTGAATGTCCAAGCAGCACCAATTTCATTTAAAAACAAACTAGACCATGTGATGAATGCATGTGTATAGCTTCATGGCAATCCTCCAAATAGTTCAGAGGAGTAATGACGACAACCTTGTGCTAAAGGATGGACGACAGACCATCTAATGATCTCCATCAAAGGAACAAAAATATATTACTGGAATCCGGCTCTGTGTGTGTGTGTGTGTGTGTGTGTGTGTGATTTGGATTTTTAATCTAGCTTTAACAATTTTTAAGTGACATTGCTATGTCTGCAGTGTGGCAGTTTATAATGATGTGCGTAATGGTGAGCGCTTCAGACCACTGGGGTGGGGGGCCCATGTTGATTGTGTGTGTGTGTGTGTGTGTATATATATATATACACACACACAGATGGACTGACAAAATGAAAAATTACAAATATCTTGAAGTTGCTGTTTCTTTCTCAATACTGAGCACAAATATATTAATTGAAAAAAGGCTGTTACAAATACATTTTATTCATCTTGTAAAAGGTTACCATTACAAACATTTCTATAAATAAAACAAGTATATACAGACACATCTGTGCATATATCCAGAGGGAAGTAGCAGAGTTGTTTCCCTTTCTATTACTACTCCAAATTCTTGTCCAATTTGGAAAAAATGTCCCTTAAATTTCCCACTTGATGATAAATAGGCTTCATCACATCACAGCCCAAAAATCCAAATAATGAACCCAATTTCATCTTTCCATAGCTCAAAATAACTGTTTATTCCAAACATTTCCATCTCAAGAGTAGACATACTTGAATGGAAAATATATATTCACAATGATTATCATCATCATATAAGTTGGATCTGTAGTTAATCAAAATATCCACCAAAACTTCCCATCACTGCTGTTCAACTAACATCTGATATCAGGTACATTTACTCCCACCCCCAATCATCAAGTTCAAGAGATTGAAAAATAATCTTGATGTAAACCTGCAGAGAAAAAGGACAACTCTAGCCTGCAAATTCTGCTACAATTTTAACTTTACATTGCCATTTATAATTCCATTTTGTTCATTTTTCAAGGGATGTAAATGGGCTGCCAAACAAAAAGATGTGTCAAATTATGTAGGTATTTAAAAATAATGAGGAAAACAGAATTATATGTGACAAGGATTAACAATCTTGTTCATTGTAAAACTGATACAACAAAAGACAGAATGCACTACAAAATTATAAAACATTAAACTTGAAGAATTTCAACTTTCCAGCTACACTTTATTTAACATGTACATTTGTACTGTGTACACAATGCATCCTTGATCTGCTTACTGCAGAAATGGCAACATACAAGAGATTTAAGCATCAACCTCTGAAAGATCACCCATCCAAGTCGCTCAGTTCAAAGTGTGCCATGACATGATCTCCAAACCATGCTATGCAATTAAGACGACAAGACTCATCCAGGTTCCAAAGCCCTATGTGCCATGACCTGATCTTCAGACCATATTTTGTAATCATAACAAGCCTCATCCAAGTTCCAAAGCCCTATGTGCCATGACCTGTTCTCCAGACCATGCTTTGCTATCAAAACAACAAGCCTCATCCAAGTTCCAAAGACCTATGTGCCACTCAGTAGTGTGGATCATCATTAGATAATGAATGGAGAACTTACAGTTGATGAACAGCCATGGCTTATAATACAGAACCAAGTTTAAACATCGTGTTAATACCCTCAACGCCACATTTAAGATCCCCTGAGGGCAAGAAGCCTTCCAAAAGTAAATCCCACATCCCTGCCATGGATGTTGGCAATGACAAAGATGGGGTTTGCCAGGTAAATTGCTGTCTGGTGGGTCATGAATATGTCTAACGCCTGTGGTACCTATGATGATAAATTTAGATCTTAACAAAAATATAGAATCTTACAGTGATGTGGCAAACAAACTGCTTAAGGTTAGAAAGGAGGGAAGCAGGCTGTATAATGATTGTGGAAAACAAATGTCCATCACACTTTTTTTTAAGGATTTATGAGCATTTTCATGTCCCTGATGTTCCACATTATGCTACATGGAATGTTTGCTTGAGGCAGAGGTAGAATATTCACCAAATGGGGCAATGTCCACTGGCAACGATAAAGGCTTGATGGTATCCACTCAAAAACACACCCCAAGTGAAAGCTTGGGTGACTCTGAATCTCTTTCTATACAAATCAGTACAACTGAGGATTGATGTGTAGTGCTGAATGGAGCATCAGCTTAGTACCATGTACACAACTAGGAGAACATTCATGACAACACTGGCTCCCATCACCACACCAATCAGAAATGCTGGCTGCATCAAAAATTTGCCTGAAAAAGAGATTAAAGAAACTGGTAACAGGCAGTCTGAGTAAACAAACTGGTAACAGGAGTCTGATTAAATGAACTGGTAACAGGAGTCTGATTAAATGAACTTGTAAGAGGCAGTCTGATTAAATGAACTGGTAGGCAGTCTAATTAAATGAACTGTTAGGCAGTCTAATTAAATGAACTTGTAACAGGCAGTCATTAAATGAATTGTTAACAGGCAGTCTGATTAAATTAACTGGTATAACAAGAGTGATCAAATGAACTGCTAACAGGCAGTCATTAAATGAACTGGTAACAGGCAGTCTAATTAAATGAACTGCTAGGCAGTCTGATTAAATGAACTGGTGACAGGCAGCCATTAAATGAACTGGTAGGCAGTCCAATTAAATGGACCAGTAACAGGCAGTCTGATCAAATAAGCTGGCAACAGGCAGTCTAATTAAATAACTGGTAACAAGGAGTCTGATTAATATCACGATCTTAAACATAACAGATCTGAATATCAAAATCCTGGGTCATCTGCCTCACTGTGTCCTTGGGAAAGGCACTTAGCTCCCATTTCTTCAACATGCTATAGCCAAAATGAAAAGCAATACACAACCTACGATACGATGCATTATCGATACACATATGAACTTGAAGATTTTGTGTCATTAGAAGGTTTGTTAATAGTGTGGTGGTGCCATTTTATGTGTAGACTCCTGGTCATGTTTAGAGTTTGCAGACAGGCAGACATCAATTTGTCATCTGTTCTTATGCTATTTTCATCTTTGATAAGATGACGAAAAAAATGAATCCAGACCGACTACCTGCTAGTCTTTAGCGATTCTAATTCAACCTTTTCAACCGTGATTTCAGGCTGTTCAAAGATCAGATGCAGGACTCATCTTGGAAATCATGCCCATTGTTTTGAATTGCATGAATGTTTTAAAAATGTCTCATTACCAATTTCACATCTCAACTTAAATTTGGAAGGAATTACAGCATTGTTTTCAAAACATTAGAAATAGTGTTATTTCCTTCTGCAAGGAAAATTTTGTCTAAAACAGGGATGGGCAACAGGAGAATAAATGACTAACAACTGAATCCTATACCCACAGGCACTTGTTTCTGCCAGTAAAAAAAACCAGAAAACTATTTACGACACCCACTCAGCTTGTACAAATCAACACAAGGAAACTCATGTTAATTCGAAATCTGCTCCCTTGCTGATTCCATGGAAATTGCTTCATTCTGTCAGCAAGTTCAGTCACTGATTACAAATATCAATGTAAAGGAGACATTCAAAATTTGTTCCCTATTTAAATTTTAATTACTTGTCATTTAATACCAAATTCTATGCAAAGTTTCTCTGTTGCTTTGCTTCTACTTGGATTGAGTCTGGATGCTCATACTTTTGGTGTGTCATGCAAATGATATGATAAATCGAGTTCTGGTTAGTGCATATTGTTTATATAGCTGCGAACCCCAGAGTACAAAACTACTGACTGCTTATGACAAAATACTGATTTTCAGGAACAAATATTGATTTTAAAACTTTAATGCATATGCAACTATTTACATCAACACACATCAGTAAAGCCAAAAAATAACTTGGTTAATAATTTCATGTCAAAGATGCATGTGTTGCACCTTCTGAATAAGTCATCAGATAGGACCCTTTTCCACACCTTGCCTATTGAGTCATTACTGATTCTGATGTACCATCTTTCACTGATGATCTGAATTCTGTGCAATTGGTTTTTACTGAACCAAAAATCCCCTCACAATCAGCATTATAGTGCGGTAAAGAAAGAAGTCCTAGCATAAAATAACTCAGATGACTGTTTTCGTTCTAGCACACTAGTAACCCTTTGTGATTTTACTATCTGGAAAAAGTGCGCGAAATAAATTGCCTGCATCACTAGCAAACGAAAGAGGAAGTTCCTTTCTAAAAGAAATTTAGTAAAACGAACTTCTGATCGAATTATATCAAGGTTCTCTTTGGTATTTATAAACGTTCTAAGTTCAGGCTGTGCTGTTGAAGATGAAATGCCATGCTGATGTTGATTAGCTTTTTCATGCTGTTTTATGTCATGGATGCCGCCATGCTCAATAGCCAAATCACAATTATACAATTTGCAAAACGCAAACTATCTCCTTTACTAGATGGTTTCACAAATTTAAACACAAGGGCATAATTGCCCTTTTGGTTCTGTTTTCTTTTCTTTGCTGGAGAAAATTCTGAATCTTCTGCTTTCCTTTTCGACATCACGAAGATGAGATACTGGCACATGCTTTGCGCAATCCAATAAGGTGGTTAAAGACTGGCATGAGAGCCTCGATTTAGAATGATCCAATTATATATTAGAATACATTTACTTCAAGAATGGAACCAGATGCCTGTTCAAAACAGAAAATTGAAAGGAAATTTTTATTTATTTAATTTTTGCAAAAGTGGAATTTTAACATGAAAAATGTACACCCGTATTGAGGTCCAAAATACGGGACAAATTTGGGAAAAAAAGGGACTCTTGGCAGCTATGTTTACCCAGCATGTGGCATGTAACAACCATCAGTCAGAAACGAATGTAGCATATTTCACTGCATGACACACCAGAAGTGCAGACTTCCTTATTTGATCCAAATAGTGTTACTATGCAACAAAGAAATTTCAATTGTACAAGGGGAGCAAGTTTGAAATGTCTCCTTTATATTGACACGTTATCAGTGTTTGAACATGACGACAGAGAAAAACGGCATGGAATCAGAGGGACATGGGAAGGAGATTTCAAACCATACATGTTAATCACCTTGTGTTAATTTGTAGAAGGTTTAGTGGGTGTTGCCAACAGCTCTTTCTTGCAGACAGAAAGAAATCACTGTGCACATGATGGCTTTCCCAGATGATTTTTTCTCAATTTAATCAATTAAAAGACAAAGGACTAATAATTATTCATCATGGCTGAAGATTTTAAAAAATCTTTATAGGGTGTGTTTCATTTTGTACGATTCTTTGCCTATTGTATCAGTATGTGTGTTTATATGACAAAATTATTGAACAATGATACATCATTAAATCATTTCGTCCTATTTAAAAGTGCCAGTAGAACCATCAAAAACAAAATCATCTTGAAATCAAGTTCTCACTGACAATTCATCGAATTTCAACTTTCACATCAATGAATGTGAAAAGTGTCCTTCAAAAGTTTATTGACAACTCTCCTTAACACGAAATGCAATTCTTAATCTGATAGGTTACTAAAAATAAGCAGACTGGGAATTCTAAACATCCAAAGATCATGAACCTACATTGGTCATAACAGCCTATTATAAGTAGATCTCAATTTTGATCAGATTGGTAACACCAGTTTTAAAATTGTAGAGAAAACAAGAAACTGTCTACATTTCAGACACAAGTATTAAGCCAGGATACATATATCAGCAACAAGTCTTTCATAAATTTACCTACGATCATGTGGATTTCTGTTTACATTCTGTGTTCAGCTGCCAATATCTCTCTCAACGAGTACTGAGCAAACACCATGTATTAGCAATACTTTAGCTACCCTACCACAGTGTGACAAACAATCAATTATCGTATTTCTCTGATGAAAATCAGATTTAATACTTACTCAAACTCATTCTTTATTCATATATGAAAAAGAAGCAGCACTAGTGAATCTCATACTTTTTAGTAATGACAGCCATACTGGATGGGGGATCCTCCTCATCTGTGCAGCTTTTAAGACTTTATACCAGAGGCTTTCTAAGAAACAGGTCAACTTATTTAACCATTTACTAAAATGTCATTTAAAGGTTTTTCTATTATATTACTAACATATCAGACCTGCCAACCCCAACAAGATTGTCTCAGTATGGAAGTTGTTTTTTTTCACATAATTTTGACCAGTTTTTTTCAGTAAGGTGTAACAAAATACCATGTACTGCTATTGTCAAGTTGGAAAACATGTATTTAAAACATTTGGAATTCCAAACTGTTGCATCGACAGTAAACATTATGTTCATCTGAAAAGTTTGTGAAGTACAGATAGACCTTATTTACATCTTTCACAAATGCACAAACTTGAGTTCCAAACCCTATACAGCTCTCAACTTCATGCAATTCTTGGAATTTTTATCTTAATTTCACATGATGGCAATCGTATCTCCTGCCATGTGACATACTCAAATTGACATGCGAGGTCCAATAAATATAATGGTGTCTGTTCCTGCATTCTGAATATTCCTTTTTATTCTGATTATTACAAATTTTTAAAAGGCTTATTTTTCCTTTCATCTTTAACAGGTATCAGCCACTGGACGCCATTTTTAAAAAAATTCTATACTCAACAGTTTGATCACACAGATGCTTTGCAAGAAAAAATATGTGCAGTTTAAAGCATCTGAGGTACTACTGTAAAGTTAGTTTGGTTCACTAATCCCAATAAAGCTAATATGAAACCTGGATCAAAATCAAATAGGGACCAGCCAATTGTCCAAATTTTACCATAATAATCATATTTCCAAATATGTTCCTTTTATTCTGTAAATTCAGATTTTAAGGGTAATTTTCATACGACTGATGGCAAAATCATAAGGGTTGGCAGGTCTGCAATGGTCATACTGAATAGTTGATAAGTATCATTTAAGCAATACCTCTGAAAAGTCTTCATGGCTGTATGCTTTCTGTCAAATTCTGCTGTGCAGTTTTTGACAGTCATTTCAAGGTTTTATTACATTTTGTAATGGTAGCCATATATAACAGTAGATTGGAATTATTTGCAACAATTTTAAAGGCCCTCTTACCAGGATGCTTTCTGACTAATTGGGAAACAAATTTTCGAAGTAATCTGAAGGCTCCTCTATTTAGAAAGCAACTGCAATAGCAGATCTGCATTATTTATAAAGGTCTCAAAGGCCTCTATGCAAGAATGCTGTTAAATTGGGTAATATCCTGTCGAGCAGTTTTCTAGTTTGAGAATTTTTCTCTTTTTAGTAATGGTAACCATACTGAATAGTGGATTGGTATCATTTGTATAAAATTTTAAGGTCTTTATGCCATGATATTTACTAATTTGTTCAGTTATTTTCTTGTGTTTCTAACAAGAAGTAATTTACAGGTTTTTCCTAACAAATTGTTGATGTGCTATGTCTCATTTTTCCACTAACACTGGTGACACAATAATCATTTATGCAAGCTGGATTTAAATTTACCCCGTTTCTTTCTTAAAGACATTAAACAAAACCAGTCACAAAAGTGATATGGGCAATGGAAAAACTGACTCTCTTTAACTAACATCTATACTAATGACATGTTAGTCAAAATTATGAATTTTGAGATTTAAAAAGTGTAAAAATTTTACCAGAATTTAGTGGACCAGTTAAAATTTGCTAAAGGGAAAACCTTCTTTTTAATGACTGCCAATCAACTTGATGCCGTAAGAAATCAACTTGACACCATAAGATATACCTTTACTCTGGCTAGACTCTTCTAATTTTGTAGTGCTATCAACTGGGCAGTATGAGGAAACGCCGGATGGAGTCCTCCGTGTTAATCTCTCTATTTCTTCCTCCTCATCCTTGTCAAACTGAGAGTGATTCCTTCCACTCCACAGTGAAAACTTTGTCTGTGGCATAGTAAATGTAGACTCACTGTTCTTGACCATTATGGACGGTGTGTATGATTTAAAGGCTGGAAATGTATTCATTGAGGAAAGGCCCTGAAAATCCTTCTTCCCTCCAAAGACTGAGCTCTTACTGGGAGATGGGGCTGATGAGGACAATTTTAGGAACAAGTTTAGGTTCTCTTCACTCATGGCAAATTTCTTGTCAGGCCCCTGAAAATTACATTTATCTGAAAAGAAAATGACACATTAGAATACAACACTGAATGTATGAAAAACGCAGCAAGGTCAATGCAGTAAATATAAACCATGGGATAAACCAGTCTTAAACACAAATTTCAGTCTCATTTTGTACACCTGAGGCCCAGGTGTACCACAGATCGCCCACCTGTTTGACATGTATGAAACAGATGAATACAAAAGGAGTTGCTAAGCAAAGTAAAATAAAACCTTATAAATTTTACAAAAACAAATCATATAAAACTCAAATAAAGCAAGGACTGAGGAGAAAAAAAACTGAATAAAACTATCTGAAATACCCAGAAACTGCTTAGAGCCAATATCAATGGCAATTTTCAGTGAGCAATATAGCTTCCATGTAACATGTACATCTTCATGAAGATGGTATTCCATAAGATGGCTGTGACTAAGGATTCTGACTGGAAAAGTTCTCTTAAATTCTGGTCCTCCAATACTAATTGGAGGGAATAATTTGCCTGAACCAAAGAAAGGAAAGCATACAACAATATTAGATAATGTATTACTCCTATTAAAATAAGCTACTGAAATATACCTTGTAAAATTTAGTTCCAACTTGTATAGTAATGAACCTAATTCGTTACCATCAAAACAAGAGCTCTGGTAAAGGACATCAAACAGAATATTTACAGTAAGCAATGTGTTGTTAACATCTAGAGGCAGTGTTGTGTTGCTGTGCACTAGAAGAAAGTACTGGCGAGGGAATAAATAAAGACTCCTGAGAGAAACCAAGTTCACAGTGGAATTCTGAGTCCCTAAGAGTGGAGGTTTAGTCGGGTCATGAAACTGGATGGTATAGTAGAGCTGGATGCTGCAATAAGCAGTCAAAGCTGGGGTGGGGGGACAGACCAGCTTCTTGCTGCTGGTGAACTTGTCACTGAGAAACTTGTGTGAAAGTTAGCAGACCATCTTTACATGTGGGATCAACAGCAGGTCTGGACAAGAAGCCACCTGCAAAACTCGCTCCAAACTGGGGAGGATCTTCCTATCCTTAATGCCTAAAGACTTCAGACAAAAGTGCTGGGGAAGGTGGTGGTAAATGACTATATTTGAGTCCATAATTCAGAGAGGCAAGGCAGATCTGTCTCCCCATTTGTCCCTCATTCCTCAGTGAAGAGGGATGTTAGAAAAAAAACTTCAGTAAATTACAACAACAACCTTGACTTGACTTACCTCCACAGACTTGAGCAGTAACCTGCTCTTACATATTCGTGGTTTCTTGTTGCATCTACACCCAGCACCACATCATACAGACCATATCTGAATTAATTTCACTGTGGCCCTTCAAGCAGTATGATCTGAGACTAATGCAGAAAAGACAGACATGTTCAACTAAAGAGTATGTAGAGTACACTTAGACTATAATTAATTAGACCGCACCGATGGCCTAGTGGTTAGAACATCCGCCTCGGATGCGGGAGGTCGCAGGTTTGGACCCAGGCAGAGTCATACCAAAGACTTATAAAAATGGTACTAACTGCTGCCTCGCTTAGCGCTCAGCATTAAGAGGTTAGCATTAGGACTGGTCGGCCTGGTGTCAGGATAATGTGACCGGGTGGGACATCATGCTACATGTCTGTGGCATGATGCCCCAGTGCTAGACATCACTGTAACCTGCCACACTGCAGACATTGTAGCAATATGACTGAAAAATTGTTAAAGCTACGTCAAAAATCCAAATCACACACATTAGACCATAATTACCTCCAGTACAGTTTCAGCAATGTAGTTTGAAACTCCATGCAATTCAGACTTCTTGCCAAATATCTCAACTTGATGTAATCGTTGTTTATTTTTCTTTTTTCTTTTCAATTTCAAGTGCAAACAGCAATCATCTCACTCATCACAAGACATGCTCAAATTAACACAAATGTCCAATAAATGTAATTGTTGCCTTTCCTGCATTATTTCCCCTGAATCTGCCTGCATTATTTCCCCTGAATCTGATACTCCTTTATGAGCTTCTATAATGTTTAAACTTTAAAGAGGCTTAGAGGTACTTTCATCTTTGAAGTTTTTTGGTTCATTGGATGCCATTTCTAGAAAATGCTATAAGCATCAGCTTGATCACATCGGTATTTTGCCTGAAAAATATGGTCAGTTTAAATTGTATGAAGTACAAAAGTAAAAGTTGTACTGGTTCCCTGTCCAAATCCAGTGAATCTAATATGAAACCTGGATCCAGATCAAAAATGGATAAGCCAGCTTCCAGATTTGACCACAAGGATTCACATATATTTTTGCTATTATTCCATCAGTTCACAATTTAAGAGTAATTTCAGGATGAATTTTAGTTAAATTGTGTGTGTGTGTGTGTGAGTTGGATTTTTAACGTAGCTTTAACAAGTTTTCAGTCATATTGCTATGATGTCTGCAGTGTGGCAGTTTTTAGTGATGTCCAGCACTGGGGCACCATGCCGCAGACATGTAACATGATGTCCTACTCAGTCACATTATCCTGACACCAGGCCAACCATTCCTAACGCTAACCTCTTAACGCCGAGTGCCAGGCGAGGCAGCTGTTAGTACCATTTTTGGTATGACTCGGCCAGGGATCAAACCTACGACCTCCCGCATCCGAGGCAGATGCTCTAACCACTGGGCCACCGGAGCGGTCTTGGTTAAATTGTGGTCTGTAAAAGCAGGTAATGAATACTGCTATTAAAATCACCAATACCTGATATTCTTAAAATCAATATATGTCATGTTTTTATGATGGGTAAACATACCTTGTCTGAAAGAAGAATGATTGGTGCTCTTGACAGTAAACTTGGCTGGGCTTATAAGAGGGCGTTGTTGCCTAGTAACCTGGGTGCTGCCATTAAAATTAGACTGGTATCCTGATGTTGAAAAAGAACTCGAGAACACAGCTGAAAATGAAAACATTTTGCAGATGTCATTATGTTTTTGTTTTTGAGTCAAACCAAAACTTCGCAAATCCTTTTCTTTCCACCAGAAAGATTGACAGTCAAGTTACAGTGATGGATGCAAATGATAGCATATTAAGATATTACAGAAAGACAACGGCTAAAATAAGTTATAAATACTAGCATACTAACGTGTTCTATGCAGCCATAATTTAATAAGAGACATAAAAGTGTAAAATACATAAATGTTAATAAATTTTGCAGATTTTCACAAGATATTTTTTTTGTGCCACATATACATATTCACTTATATGTCAAGTCCAACTCAAATCTGCCATTCCATTATGCACCAGCAGATCTGGGTCTATGCAGTTGTTTTTTTAGGACTAATCAGTGGAATAAAGAACATAGACCTAGATCTGTCGGTGCATTATGTGATGACAGATCTGTGTCTATGTGTACTGTTGGAACTGCTTTGTATGTGAATGGCATATTTTCGAGAGCCATAGTTGACCACTTAGTCACAGATGGCGCATATCAATCAACTATTCTGATCAACTTCAATCAACGGCTTTGTCATCAAATGATAAGGTGGTAGGGCAAAAACATGATAACTCAATGAAATCACCTAGATAGTGTTTGTGGTATAACATGAACATTTCAACCCTTTAAAAACTGCTATAATTTTCAACTGACTTTTTATTATTTTTCACAATATAATTAGGAGTCTCGTTTCAATCACTGGGAGTTTTTCAAAATGAAAAAATCCTATTAAGCAAATGAATATGCAAATGAGCAGGCAGAGCTTTCTCCATTATTTGGCCTGACTAAATCAAATATTGATTAAAAATGTTGAGAATTGAACCTTTCACCATTTTGTTACCTTAATTGTACTGACCTAATAAAATGACCAACTGAGAGATGCAAAAAATGTTGGAAGTAAATATTTACAAAAGCAGAATCAACAATTGTTTGGGGGCCCCGAGTGGCCGAGTGGTCTAAAATGCTCTCCGTTACAGATCACTGCCATCTCACCTCTGTCTCAGTGGGTTTGAGTCTCGGATTCGGCCAATGTGGATATGTGAGAAAGCTTGCCAGTAGCGTCTCGTGGGTTGGTGGTTCTTTCTGGGGTTTTCCTGGGTTCTTCCTCCGCCATTAATACTGGTCGCCATGTATAGCCTATTGTGTGCTGAAAAATGGAGTTAAACCCCACAACAACAACGATTGTTTGGTTTGGTGTTGTACTGCACAACACCACAAGCCAGTTATTAGTGCCAATGCAACTGGTGTGGAGTAAATGGGCCAAGAATGTACCATGGATGTGATCTCCAAGAATGTACCATGGATGTGAGCTCCAAGAATGTACCATGGATGTGACCTCCATAAACACATGCAGCCTACTACACACGATCTTGAAATATGTATGCAACACTTGTGGAAATCCGTGCTGGGGGAGGGGCATGGCATGTTTAATTTGGAATAATATTACGAAGTTACAGTAACATGAAAATTGTTGATAATTAAGGATTGATAGTATGGAGAAAAACGAATTATTATTCAGTCTCACGTCAACCTGTTGTCACCTCCAGTATGTTCTACAGGTTACACCTTTTAAATGCACAGGTGTTGCACTCACAAATAGGAATCCAAGTCGTTAATCTTGCATCCAACTGTACATGAGAAAATTACAGAAACGCAAAACTTAATAAGGTGTGATGAAAGGATGAACATATGTGTATTAGTCCAACACTGACACTAAATGCCTTTTTACATTTGTGACAGTATAAAAAAAGTAAATTGTAAAGTAAATGTATATACAGTTTTCTTTCTACCTAAATATTTGTGTCTAACTTAATTTTTATTATTTTACAAAACTGCTTTATGTAGCTGTTGAAATATACCAGAATCAGTCCGTTTCAAAGAAGTACTTGGGCCAAGACTAATCGTTTCCAAATCAGTCCTAGTGTCCTCCAAGGACGAATCGGGCTCATCAAGCTTTGTGGCTGGGTTGATGGGTTTGAAAGCTGACCGTAACAATGGAAATGTAAGTGGAGATGAGGGCATTTCCTTAGGATGAAATGATGTGGTTCTTGTCGGCTGGCTGACTGAAGAAAATGGAGAGATACTTGTAGCATCACCTGTTGAATTCCGGTCAGGTGAATCAAGCAGAACCCTGTTCAAAAGACATACCAGGCTTTGTAGAAATATACACTTATAACAAATATATCATGATAATGGTCCATTTCACAGTGCAATTGTTCTCAACATTCATATGCATATATAATACAGAAAAACCTGTTATGAGCTACCTTTGCTATGAGTGACCACCCGTCATTTCCAACCACAATTGCAATGCACTGATCGATTTTATTATATAAATGCTCCGTCATGAGCGACCACCTGCTGAACGCAACCAGCGACCACGATGTCTTGCCAAAATATGCATTTCAACACTGCTATGAATGACCATATTGCAAAAAACGGATAAACTCCACTGACCTTTATTTAATCCCTGTAACAACAACCGCTTATACTGTTTTAAAAACAAAAATAGACTGGCTATCGATATCTGAATTTTGTAGGTATGCTCAGTGTTTCATAATATCTGTTGTAAACCAGACTCAAGTACATGTAGATTATTCCCGCACTTAGCCTGGTTCCCGGTTTTATCGTAGATGGAGCCCATAATTATGAGCAGGACCCAGTATCCCTATGAATAACAGTATCGCGAGAACATAGACACCCCGTATCCCTATGAACAACTGTATTGCGAAAACATAGACACCACTGACCTGTATGTAACAATGACCGCTTAATTATTAACAACTGTTCTGATAAGAAACACACACAAAAAGAATTTTTAAAAAACAACCAGGAAAAAAAAAAGGATTGTGGCTACCGGTGATAGATGCTACAGTCCATAAACCAGGCTAATGTATACGTCGTGAATTGCCACTGTAGTGCCAAAATTGACGTAGTGGTCACATTTATTATTTGTTTTAGAGTTAATCTGTTTTGCCTGGGGGTGAATAAGGTCTTTGCTTATTAAACCAGCAAGAGAGAATCGTTTGCGTGATTCAATTGATAGTGTAAAAGATTTGTGATGTTTTTTTCCCCAATATTACATTGACTACATCCCATTTAGCGATATAAACTTTTGTTTCACACTGCAGAAATGTTACTCTTGCGACTAGTGTAAACAATAAAAAAATGTGTTTCACACTGCAGGATTGTCACTCTTGTGACTAGTGTAAACAGTATCAAATTCTTTGTTTCACATTACAGGAAGGTCACTCTTGTGACTAGTGTAAATGATATAAGATGCTTGTTTCACATTACAGGAAGGTCACTCTTGTGACTAGTGTAAGCGATAGCGATATAAACTTGTTTCACACTGCAGAAATGTTACTCTTGCAACAAGTGTATATGATAGAAAATTGTGTTTCACATTGCAGGATTGTCACTCTTGTGACTAGTGTATACAAAATACAATTCTTTGTTTCACATTACAGGAAGGTCACTCTTGTGACTAGGGTAAATGACATAAAATTCTTTGTTTCACATTACAGGAAGGTCACTCTTGTGACCTAGACTGTTGATTTATGAGCTACTGACTCGTCAGTCTCCACCATGTATAATCAACACTCTTATTACAGACACTTAAGAGTTTTTGTTTGTTTGATATCTAATCAACACTCTTATTACACACCACTGAAGTTTTTGTTCTATGTCTAATCAACACTCTTATTACAGACCACTAAAGAGTTTTGTTTGATGTCTAATCGACACTCTTTATTACAGACCACTGAAGAGTTTTTGTTTGATGTCTAATTGACACTCTTATTACAGACCACTAAAGAGATTTTGTTTGATGTCTAATTGACACTCCTATTACAGACCACTGAAGAGTTCTTGTTTGATGACCAATCAACACTCATATTACAGAGCACTGAAGAGTTTATTTGCTTCATGTCTAATTAACACTCTTCTTACAGACCGCTGGGAAGTTTATTTATTTGTTTGATGTTTTTTATGTCACACATGTACATAAACAACATTGTTTTAAAGTGGCAAGACACACCACAACACCTGACCTGAACCAGTCTAATCTAGGCATGATTCCAACCTTCACACTTAAAAGACCTGAATGGTAGTCAGATATCTTGATTAAAAGTGAAGGTATATGATTGGATACTATAAGCAATGCAAAATTTAGATCAATAAAATTTGAACAAATGTTTGTTTTTTTTTCTACAAAAAATAATGTAACATTTACACAATTTAATAAACACACTTGTATTACCTGCTAATTTTTATGGTAGTCTTGTTATGTCTCTGTCTTTTTTGACTGGTACACAATAAGGCAATAAATGTGTTGAGAAGGCAAACAAACAGCTCTACATTCATCTTCTGGAAGTTTGGAGAAAAAGGCAGAAAATCAGTCTGTATCAGCAGTACTATCAACCAAACAGGGCAGCTTATGATGTCGGCCAGTGACAGCCTGTAATTCAAAAACATATTGCGACAAAAAAAATGCGCTTTTTGGTCAGCCAACTGTCCTCGTTCTTTGTTGCCGACCCTAGCTCTCCCCGCTTCCCATATTAAAAGAAAAAAAGAAAATTCCCAAAACTGATTTTTGCATACAACTGAGCTAGTTTAGCCCAGTAATTTAAGCACTTAGTACATTATATATGCTAATCATCATTACAGTTACCTTGACCTTTGATCTTTTGAACCCAAAGTTGATACAGTTCTTCCTTACCCAATTTGCAAGCCATTTACAAAACCTGGGTTCTCTAGATGAAGAACTAGAGTTATCATGTGGAAACCATTTTTCTCATTCGGCTTGATCTGTAACCTTGTTAACCAAGCACAAATAAGGTTCTTCTTTACATCAAGTGCATGCCAACCATAAAGGTTTGTAAATTTAGACTAATGAGTTATTGTCCAGATATGAAACTGGACACAGATTGATGGTCGGATACTGGACAACATGATAACACAATACTTCTGGCAAGTGCATAAATACAAGGAAAGAAATCTAAACTCTTCTTACAATGCATTTGCAAGATGCAGAGAAATCTGTCACCATGGCTTCATCTCAATTTTATTTATATTGTAGCATTTGTATTACTGGATATCTTGCATGCTGTATACAGTATATATAAGCACAATTTTTTTTCACACTTGCATGATTCCCAAAACAGCATGAATTTAACACTGCACTCCCTGTTGACACGGACATTTTCCAAACTGCAATGGTTTGAAGGGATTAAATAATTTTAAGTATGATCATAAATTTTGTAAGGTAACTGTTTTCCAAGCTTCTAAATTGGTTGATACACTGACAAGAATCTATTTAAGTATCTTATCTGTTTGCTTACCAGTTTTTCCCCATATGAAACTTTGCCCCAACATTCAGAATCATTCCAAGAAAGGCAATGCCTGAGGAGAATCTATCCAGGGCTATCAACATCGGGTCAAGCCAACTAACCACTGGCTGAATATGTTCAGATCGCCAAAATATGTGATGGACACTGGTGAACAATAAACACAAGGAGCATATCAGGGTCAGCCAGTGGACAAAACCACCCCTCTTATCTGGTTCACTTTCAATCGAAGATGTGCAGTGGTCACCCTGAAACAGTAAAATGTGCTTTCCTTAAACATGTTGTTTGCATCCCTCTCACTGATGAACTGAAATAATCCTGCCCAGTATTTATGTAACAAGACTACAGCAAAATATACACCTATCTCACGACCTACTGATGACCTTTATCAACAAGTGATGAACTTTACTATGGTATGACAAGGTTTGGACCTGGGTAAAGTGTTGCCAAACTGTTTAGGGATTAAACAGTGACAGGCTGGATAAGTGAATGGGCCACTAACATACATTATTCCTTAGTGTGATAATGCTCTTGAGGCAGGAGGCATGACATGCTACGTAATACTCGATCTACCCATAAGAAAGGAGGCACAACAATTTACATGACACACAACCTACTCATGAGGCAGGAGGCACAACATTTTACATGATACACAATCCACTCATGAGGCACAGCATGTTGCATGACACAATCTAACACATGGCAAGAGGCACTACAGGTCACACGACACAATCTACTCATCAAGCAGGAGGCACATCATGTTACATGACATAATTTACACACAAGGCAGGAGGCAAAACATTATATGACACAATCTACTCATGAGGCAGGAGGCACATATTACATGACACAATCTGCCCACAAGGCAGAAGGTACATATTACATTACACAATCTACTCGCGAGGCAAAAGGCATGTGTTACATTACACAATCTACTCACAAGGCAGAAGGAACATGTTACATGACAATCTACTCACAAGGGAGAAGGCAAATGTTAAATGGCACAATCTACTTGTGAGGCAGAAGGCATATGTTACATGACACAATCTACTCACATGGCAGAAGACACATGTTACATGACACAATCTACTCAAGCAAAACCTCATTAAAACTGAGTGGTTAAAATGTTGTAGTCTGCACAATAATAAAAGATAAAGAAGTATACTTTTATTTCCCATGAACTCAAAAGCTGAGACAAGAATATTGGTTACAAGTGACACACTCTCTAGTAATTATATACATTATATACACACACTGTAAAGTTTCATGAAAACACACACACACACCAACGTTACAAAGTTGTGGGTTAGATAAGCAAATGTTGACAGATGGACAACAGAACATGCCTGAATTAAGACGTGTATAAAATCCACAACTCCAAGATAACAGACCACTGTACATTACTTAGTATTTCAGTTAACACATGATGTATACTCTAAAAATGAAGACTTCAGTGAATAAATATGACAAGATGTATTTTCCTTTGTTCTAAAACATTACCTGATGCAATAAACACCTGCTACTACCCAGCCAAATGTGAACAATACTGAGAAATAAACTTAAAACACAAGAAAGTCTGTTTCCTACACTTTCTGGTATTAACTGGATTTTGATTGACCTTTTTATAAACATTTGACTCCAGACAAGAGCAATCTTTCAAACTAGAATTGGATTTTGTATTTGATTGGTCACTGATTAACATCTCCGCTGGAGGAAAGAACTTGGTTTCATTCAGTCATAATAATATTAAAACAGAAGATCCAGATGGACCTGAGACTTCCCCTGGATGATATCTGCCTAATCAATTACAAGAGCAGTTGGTCCTAAGATTTGGTACAGTATGATGCTTTAGGCAGGAATTTCTTCCAACACTTGATTGCGTTATGTCATGAATTGTTTCCAAGTTTCTAAAGTTTTTATCTTTGTCCATTTCTGATGAGAGAACTGTAATACAGTAGTCCCCCTCTTGAATGGCCTGCCTGACAAGTGGCCACCCGCTTCTTATGGCCAGAATCCCTTGTCATCGACGTGTTTGTGTTCAAAAGTACCCCTCAAGAATGGCCACCCCTCTAACGCTACCAGCAGCCAGCATATTAGTACAAAAATGTGAAATGTTCCCCTCACAAGTGGAGACTTTTTATTTCAGATGTGTCCTGAAGCAATAATTAATTCATATCGTGACGTAAGGTAAGTAATCAGATTATCTCTACTGTTGATACATGTCTCCCAATGCCAGATTTCCGTTACTGAAGTGTTGACTAAAGTACATGTAACACTAAGATTAATATTGTATCATTATCTATAAAAGCTGATGTTTACAGGAAATGGGCTCAACAATGTTATGTTTTGGGCGTTGAGTTTTGGGCTTCACACATCTGTCGAGTTCTTCTTTGATGATTACAATTGGACATAATTGCCAAGATCATAACATGGTCAGCATATGCTAAAAATAGATTTTGTGCATTAACACACACAGAGAAATTAGCCTTGAACAAAACAGGGTACCAGACAAAGACCGAAAAATCATGTGACAACACATTTATCGCTTCCTTTACGAAGAATACATTTCGTCCACTTAAAAAAAGTTTCGTCTGCATAATTAAATCACATACAGTTAGCAACATCTGAATAAATCATTACCAAACATTAAATGTCGTCACATAAATGGAGACATATTATTTTAGAAGAAAGTCGGTTATTCTACTCAACGACATGGTTGGGGTGGGGAGGGGGAACTTGCCAAACAGTTTTATGTAGAAAAGGCTCGAATAAAACAATTTTATGTTGAAAAGACTCGAATAAACAACATCGTAACCGATAAGGAGATTATTCAGCAGCAGTGGGAAAATGGAGCAAATGGAAAGATAAAATTATGTATGTACAACGATTTAAATGATGTTTTTGAATGGTTTTACAATGTGCATGACGACAATATCCACTCGCATATCACGCTTACATCAACAATAAAAACTATTAATGTTTATTCAGTTGAAATAAGTCTATTATTATGACAAGAAGAACCTTTCAATAATTAATGTTACTTTTACATGAAGATATTAAACGAAGATATTAAATGCTTTGAAGTATGTAGCTTTCTTACTATGTACATTACATATACTTCTCACAAAAAAATGCAGTCCCCCTCTGGAAAGGCCACCTGTTTTATAAGGCCACTTTCCCGGTGTAGAAGGGATGGCCATATAAGAGGGCAACCACTGTATTGTCCAATACTGAAGTGCACCTATGAGTGGGTGCCTTGTACCAAAGTTGGTCAAGCTCTTTTAAACCGGTTTTTTTTTGTTGTTTTTTTTTTATAGATGAACAGGGTTCTCAGTAGATTTCCAAACAAAAGAGTCAGTTGACCCTTGACCTCAAAATCTCAGAAGTCAAAACTAAATCTCGAGAGTCAATTCTTTTGGACAGTCATGAGTCCATAGCTGTGATTCCTTGTTATCGGTGGAAACAAATAATGTACAATCTCATTTTTGTAAAACTGTTTTCTTTCTAACTATATGTTACTGTGTGTACATGTTGTATCTGAAACAGACAAGAGGATTATTTTATACTTTATTATATTTTCAACTTTTCAACATTTTCTATTATCAACTGCTGCAATCATTGTATATACAAAAATATACCTATACAACTATGAAGGTTAAATATTATTCAAATATCAATGATATACATCACAGAATTATCAGTTCACTTTTCCACTCGTCCTTGAATTTTCTAACAAATTTCAGAGATTGACTCTTCTTCTCCTGACACTATCAGTGTCTTTGGAGTCTCGGGATCAGAAAATTCATCACTGCCAAGTCGTTTCTGAGACAGAGACAGAAAAGAAAATATACTTCTTTGAGCCACTGTGATTGTAAAGTTCAGATGTATGCGCCAAGTGTTATGTCCGTTCATTTTTTTTCTGAATGATCCATTAATTAAAATGTTTGAGCTTTTAAGCAAATTAATCGCCAATAAAACAGAATCCCACACCGAAAACTGCATTAGTGAGACATATATTCCCATTTTGTCTACCTGATGATAATTTAAAGTGCAATCAAACAAATGCAGATATTTTATCAGAAATGAATCCAGTGAAGTTACAAATGATTCCGAACTTTTAAACATCCCACTAAATGAAGCAACTTGCAAATAAAACAAAGTTGGTCCACTTCCATTGACAACTGGTTTTGCGAGCCACCATAATGATATGCTCCAGTTCTGACCAGTTGATTATAATTTGATGTCCAAATATACCAATGCTGATATCTGATTAAAACGCAGTCCATTCATGTCATAATTGTTTCCTCTTTCTCTATCATAAACTTCAAACGTAATCTCAAAACAATCCAACCTAAGTCAGTTGAATCTAAGCCTGACTTCGGTGAATTGTTAGCTCCGCCCAGTTCGTGATTATCTTCCATTGGTGCAATATTATTGGCCATCAAGGTCTAAACTATTGCCAAGCAGATGTCAGTGAGTACCTCATACAGTAAATTTGATATGGACAACGTACTCTTGGTAAGAAACTAAGCTGGAAACAAATCAAGGGTAATTAAGATTGATGTTCCAGCCCAAATCTACGTGTGTCAAAAAGACGCACAAGTCGAAATTTCCGCGCATCAAAAATGGGTAATTTTTAAATTCCACACGTCAAAACCCGAGGGTACACATCTACTGAAAACCCTGATGAAGTTGTCTAAATGTTTTCAACTTCTAGTGGTGGACTGGCATCATTTGTACAAATCTGAAAGCATCTATGTCGGGACAATATTTCTAAATTTTGGTCAAACTTAGTCGAGTGGTCTTTGAGAAGTTGTTCAAGGTTTCTGTTTTTATAATTAGAGGCCATGTTTGATGACAGATTGAAATTATCCACTGTTTTCTATCAAGAAATTCTATGCAGCATTTTGGGAGAAGTTTTTTCTAATTTTAGTAATGACAGCCATATTTGATATTGGATCATCATCATGATTTGTATATACTTCAAAAGGTCATCATGCGATAATGCTTCCAGTCAACTCCGGCCAAATTCTATTCAATACCTTGATTAAAAAAAGTTGTTTCCATGTTTATCTATTTTTCATAATGATGACCATATCTGATGGTGATTCAGCATCATTTGTACAAATCTGAAAGGTCCTCTTGCCAAAATTCTTTCAATCAAATATGATCCAATTCTTCTGGTAATTTTGGCCAAACCTTTTAAGTCATTTCTACTCAAACAACAGTGGTCATATTTATGTTGGATCATTTTTTGCATAAATCTGAAAGGTGTTGAGGTGAGGATGCTTCTGAGAAGTATGGTCAAATTCTATTCAGCAGTTCTTCTGAAATCGCTTGAAAGCTTTTCTACTTTTTCCCCATAAATTTGAAGAGCATTCATGCCAGGGTGCTTTCTGTTAAACATGACCAAATTTTATTCAGCATCTTTGGAAAAGATTTTTAAAGGGTTTTGTTTTTATAAAACAGACATCACATTAAAAATGGAATTAGCATCAGCTATACAGATCTGAAAACCCCCAGTGCCAGGATGCTTTCTGTCAAATTTAGTAAAACTAAGTTATTTGTTCAGAAGAAACTTTTACTGTTTTTCTGTCTCACCAGTATATGGCATCCACATCTGGTGGATTCAGCATAATTTATACAAATTTGAAAAGTCTTGGTGTCAAGATGCTTTTCATTGGTCAAATTCTACTCAAAAGTTTTGGAGAAAAGATTTACAGGTCTTTTTCCTTTTCCTCATCTGTCTTTAGAAGCTCTACCATGTTTGAAGAATCAGCGTTTTCTGTACAAATTTGAAAGGTCTTCATGCCAGGAAGCTTTTCCTAATTTTGGATCAAATTCTCTTAAAGGTTTTTGGGAAAAGATCATGGTATGGGTTTGTACCATCTTTTTGTGATGGCAGCCATTATCAGATGGAAGATCAGCATCATTTATACAAGTATGAAAACCCTTAATGCCAGGATGCTCTGTGCCAAATTTGGTCCAATTTGCTCCAATAGTTTTTGATCCATTTAAAATATTATTGTTGATGGATGTATGATGCATGACAGATGAAGCCCCATACCAAAAGTTCATTCACTCTTCGGGCCAATGGGACAAATTGAGAAAGTCATCTGTTTTGAAGGTTTCACCACTATATAACCTCTGCATAACCAACTTTCTCCAATACAGGTTTTTACAACTGTTCATGTAAGTGGTCAGTGTTCATGAATTGTGCATATCCTTCTAGGCTAGTATTACTGATAGACTAGTTTGATCTCTCCAAACTATGTGAGGGTATAAGTTTTTATCATTTATCACAATCCTCTCTGCAGTTAAAAACAGAAAACTGGATATATGTTGTTGTTGTAGTTTTAGGGTTTAATGCCATTTTTTTCAGCACAAGATAGGCTATACATGGCAGCCAGTATAAATGGGGGAGGAAGAACCTGGGAAAACCCCGGAAAGAACCGCCAACCCATGAGAAGCCACTGACATGCTTTCTCACATACCCACACTGGCTGAACCTGAGACTCAAACCCATGCAGAAAGAGGTGAGATGGCAATGATCAGTAACGGTGAGCACTTTAGACCACTTGGGGCCCCAAAAACTGGATATATATGGTTCCTAATTATTTTGACTAATTTGTGTAATATATGTGCACCAAAAGGAATTGGCTATTTTTCCCGAAAATATAAGAGAGGAAAAAGAACACCCCTTGGATGCATAGGGTTAAAGATCTGGGGGCATCAAACCAAAACCAGGAGAAACCTACTAACCCCCTTTTAACGGAACACTGCATGTATGTATGAAGTTATCCCCTTCAGCCTTCCCCAGGGGGTAGGTGCATAAATCACTTTAACTCTTGCCTAGGACTTAGGAAGAAAGAATGGTTGCGATACAATGAGGCTTTACATATGTGTATCAGCATTCCTATTCATGTACTACAATAATGTAGCACAGATGACAATCCCCCTGAGAGGTATATATATATAATAAAAAAGATTATATTTGCTACTAACCTAGTTCTGCAGCTGACCAAAATTCTTGTCATAAAGGGCAAAATCCATATTGATTAGAACCTGATTACAAACGCAAAATATACTGAAAAAACATTAATATTCAGCAGTCACTTTAATTAGTCTCCATGCGTAAATTCTGCTGAATGATTGTGAAGTGGAATTCTGTAACAAGTATGATCAAGTGCTCAGTGCTGTATTACGTTGCTGTCATATTCTTCTTTTAAACTTTGTTAAGCAGTGTTTTTTTGTCCTCTTTTTCTGATCTGACATCTTTTGAAATTTGAAAAGATCCACCTGCTCCAACATTTTCCGTCTAATAACATCCACAACTCACATCATAAAGCATTTTGCTTAACATCTGGTGCAATTTTTTTTTAAAGTATAGAGTGGACTGTTAACTAAGGGATGTTCCAGTAAACCAAACATGGGACCCAGGGAAGGCATTTTTAATGTAGGATACTCAACCATAGATGCAATTTAAAATTTCTTATTTTAATATGAACTCTGTGAAATCAAATCAGTATAATGAATCTGTAAGGCAAAGTTCCTATTTGAAGAAACCTATCTGTTTTCTTGGAAATGGGTCATATACAGTTGCTACAAACAGCAAATAAGGAAAGTGGTCTTGTGATATTCTTACACAGCAGTCATATTTTTAAGAATATTCTCAACTTTATGAGTGGAATTAATAGACATGGTAATAAAATGACAAAAACAACTTTCTATTGTTATATGTTCATTTCTTAATGTACCCGAAAATGTGTAATCCATATACATGTAAATGTAAAATGTAATTTGATGACAAAAAGTGAAATAGTTATGCCAAAAGCCTAATGGTTAGCATATTTGCTAATCCCATTTCATCCACCCTCACAGGCAGCACCTTCTGTCATTGTATTATACTTACGTTAACCATAGATTTTGTAAGCCTTACATATTTATGTAGCTTCAATTCTGACATTTAAGAAGTTCATGTACCCCTAACAACAAAAGTAAATAGGAATACAGTAAAACCTGTTATGAGAGACCGCCCCTTCTGCCAACAAAAAGTGGTCTCTCAAGACAGGTGGTCTTTCATAGCAGGTTTGTACAAAAATATGTTTCCAAGGTCCAGTTTCAAGAAAAATAACCACAATCACTGTACATATATTCTATTCTTTATTAGCAGTTGTTGCTAAAATATTGTATGCATTCATCTACAAACAAAATTATATTGTAATAAAGATATACTTCGATCATTAAACATTAAATCACATTTACATTTGAAGATCACATATTTTAGCATATGAAATTGTTTCTGAATTACTCGTTTTCCTTTACAACAACCTAAATTTGTTTTACCAACGTTTAAACCACTTTTTTGCGAGTGGTCTGCACTTTTTCACTTCTTTCAGTTACAATAATTATTTTCTCCAGCATTAAAATTTGTCTCTTTTTAGTTGGAAGTTCGTCCAGTTATTAAAATTCTAGGTGTTAAAATTATTAGTGCTCAGTTGTAATATCGAACGTAAAGACGGCGGCTGTGGGAAAATATGAAAAATCTATACACGTGCATTGCATATCTAGCAATTAATAAAAAAATAAAATAAAAAAACCCCCAAACAATTATCTCATTCAAAAACAGGACCATTTACTCAGTGACAAAAGTCAACGGCTTCATTAAAAGATGACATACAGGGATTAACTCTGTAAGCAAAGTGTGTAACCCGGTCGCAGCAACTTGAATAGACGACAGCTTTGTGATTGGGATGTCATCACTTAACATGGGGGGGGGGGAACAAACATCACAAGTCTTGAACACTATCAATCGAATCCCGCAAATGATTCTCTCTTGCTGGTTTAATAGACAATGACCTTATTCACCCCCGGCAATACCGATAAAATCGAGACAAACAATATACGTGGCCACTTTGTCAACTTTGGCACTTCAACGGCATTTCATGACATGTACATTAGTCTGTTTTACGGACTGTAGCATCTATCACCGGTAGCAACAATCCTTTTTTTAATATTCCTTTTATATTTGTCTTTGATCAGAACAATCTATACTAATCAATAGGCCGTTGTAATAACTGATTGCATAAAGGTCACTGGTGTTTGTCTGTTCTCGCGATACAGTCGTCATAGGGATGCTAGGTCCTACAACGGCCGGGAAGCAAGTTAAGTGCGGGAATAATTAGTCTGGTTCCCTGCTCTGTATGCTTTCTGCGTTCCTCACCCCTATACGAATAACGGAGAACAACACAGGGAGCATACGAAGCAGGGAACCAGGCTAGGAAATAATCTACATATACTTTAGTCTGGTTTATGACAGAAACTATAAATTACTATAAGCCTAGCGGAAAAAATTCAGAGATCGGTAGCCAGCCTATTTTTTATTATTTTTATATTTTTTTTTTATATTTAGAACGGTATGAGCGGTCGTTCTTACAGGGATTAAATAAAGGTTGGTGGAGTTTATCCTCGTTTTTTTGTGATGCGGTCGTTCATAGCAGTGTCGAAATGCATATTTTGCCAAGAAATCGCGGTCACTGGTCGCGTTCAGCAGGTGGTCGCTCATAGCAGAGCGTTTATATAATAAAATCGATCCGTGCATTACGATTGTGGTCGTACATGACAGGTGGTCGCTCATGACAGGTTCTACTGTACTAGTATATACATTTACACATGTGGATGTCATGGCTGGGGATAGTATAATAGTTCTCCTCAACTTTGTGTGTGTGTATGTGTGATTTGGATTTTTAACACAGCTTTAACAATTTTTCAGTCATATCGCTAAGATGTCTGCATTGTAGCAGTTTATAGTGATGTCTAGCACTGGGGCATCATGCTGCAGATATGTAGCATGATGTCCCACCCAGTCACATTATCCTGACACCAGGCAGACCGGTCCTAACACAGCTCTCTTAATGGTGAGCGCCAAGCAAGGCAGCTGTCAGTAACATTTTTACAAGTCTTTGGTATGACTTGGCTGGGGTTCTAACCTGCGACCTCCTGCTTCTGAGGCGGATGCCCTAACTGATAGGCCACCGGAACGGTCTCATCAACTTTGTCAAGGCAAAGCCTAACAAGAGACAAATCACCTGGTATTCATACCCTGAGAACTCTAAATACTGTTTCAACTATCTGTTGGTACAGCAAAACCTGTTATGAGAGACCACCCCTTCTGCCAACAAAAAACGGTCTCTCAAAACAGGTGGTCTCTCACAGCAGGTTTGTACAGAAAGACCAGTTTCCAAGGTCCAGTTTCAGAACAATTTCAAGAAATATAACCACTATCACTGTACATATATTCTATTCTTTCTTAATAGTTCTTGCATATATATTGTATGCATTCATCAAAAAAAAAAATAATTATATAGCAATAAAGATATACTTCTATCATTAAACATGAATCACATTTACATTTGAAGATCACATATTTTAGCATATGAAATCATTTCTTAATTACTCCTTTTCCTTTCTAACAACCTAAATTTGTTTTACCAACATTTAAACTGCTTTTTTGTGAGTGGTCTGCTGTTTTTCACTTCTTTCAGTCACAATAATTATTTTCTCCAGACTTAAAATTTGTCTCTTTTTAGTTGAAGGTTCATCCATTGTCATTAAGGTTCTAGGTGTTAACATTATTAGTGCTCAGTTGTAATACTGAACGTAAAGACGGTTTTGACTGGGTTGTGGGAAAATATGAAAAATCCATACATGTGCATTGCATATCTAACAATTAATGAAATAAAAAGAAACAATTATCTTATCCAGAAACAGAACCATTTACTGAGAGACAAAAGTCAATGACTTCATTCAAAGATGATATACAGGGATTAACTCTATAAGTAAAGTGTGTAACCCGGTCGCACCAACTTGAATAGACGACAGCTTTGTGATTGAGAGAGAATCACTTAACATCGGAGGAAACAACAACAAACATTACAAGTCTTGAACACTATCAATCGAATCCTGCAAATGATTCACTCTTGCTGGTTTAATAGACAATGACCTTATTCACCCCCGGCAATACGGATTAACTCTAAAGACAAACAATATTATGTGACCACTGTATCAACTTTGCCACTACAACGGCAATTCGTGACATGTACATTAGCCTGGTTTACGGACTGTAGCATCTATCACTGGTAGCAACAATCTTTTTTTTTTATATAATTCTTTTATGTTTGTTTTTTATCAGAACAATCCAATCGTTATTAATCAAGTGGTCATTGTAACGATTACATATAGGTCAATGGTGTCCGTCTGTTCTTGTGATACTGTCGTTCAGAGGGATGGCGGGTCCTACGATAGGGCTGGGAAGCAGGCTAAGTGCAGGAATAATTAGTCTGGTTCCCTGCTTTGTATGCTCCCTGCCTTGCTCACCCCTATATGAATGGCAGACTAGGAAATAACCTACATATACTTTAGTCTGGTTTACGACAGAAACTATAAAACACTATAAGCATAGCTAAAAAAAAATTCAGACTCGGTAGCCAGCCTATTTTTAACATATTTTTTATTTAGAACGGCATGAGAAGTCGTTCTTACAGGGATTAAATAAAAAGGTCAGTGGAGTTTATCCTCATTTTTTGCAATGCGGTCGTCGATAGCAGTCAAAATTGCATATTTTGCCAAGACATCGTGGTCGATGGTCACGTTCTGCAGGTGGTCGCTCACAACAGTGTTTATATAATAAAATCAATCCGTGCATTACGATTGTGGTAAGAAATGACAGGTGATCGCTCATAGCAGAGGTTGCTCATAGCAGTTTTTACTGCAGTCCTTTTTCTATGCCCATTCTTTGTCTCTTGGATTGTCTGATAAGGTACCATATACACCTGCTTATAAGTTGATTCCATCTGGAAACTGCATAGACTCAGATCTGCTGTTGCATAATGCTCCAACAGATCTGGGTCTCTGCAGTTTGTTACAAGTTATCAGTATAACAACAAATACCCTGATCTGTGTTCACATTACAAAATGACTGATCAGGGACTGTACTGTTTGCAGTTCGACTCAACTTGTCAGCAACTACATATGGTAACATAATATATCAAGCCCACCTGTTCATCAAGGCCAGTCCTGGCCACTGCCCACCTTGACCACAATACAATGGCATGCAAATAAATCACCTAACAAAATTTAAACTATATCTTTTTGTACAGGGAGAGCAAAAATTACCGCACTCTATGACTTTTTAGATGTTCAACATGTGACAGTAGCTTATAGATATTGAGATGCGCCTTTAACTCGGCCAAGGAGTTTATAGACGCTGTATCCTCAGGCAAATTGTATTGTGACCTAGGTCGGTGCTGACATCAAACTGCACAAACAAACCATTAGCACTCACAGGCAGATATTAAAACTGCTCATTAATGGAATGTACATGAATCATGAACAGGAAATTCGTGGACACACTTCCAAATAGAGCCATGCTAATTAAGGTTTATGTGCCCTTCTTGGTCATTATACTACATATTTTGGCCATCCAACTTCAAATGAGCATGGCAGAAACTATATATTGTAATTAATTCCAATTGATAAATGCAAAGTTCAGGCTACTCATCCATAACATCAGTGACCAAGTGACCACTGTGGTTTGAATAAGATGAACATTTAAGCGTGTTATGTGACTAGGCTCGTACAAAGTAACCAAAAAAAGATTGAATCCAACAAGCTTTGTAAATTTAACAAAATAATTTATTTCCCTACAAAACAAGATTAAATTATGAAAAAGGACTTGTGAATATAATCCAAAATTTAATCCTAGAATTTAATAAGTCCTATCACTAAACAGTTCTAACTGATTCCAAGTTCAAATCTCGCTGAAGTTCCAAGATGGAAGGCGATGATGTCCTCTATAACCAATTTGTGCTAATGTGTCAACAGTTCCTTGTTGAGTCACCAAGAATATAATTCCGGCTTTAGAATTCCAAATAATTTAGCTAATGTCTTTGTCCAAGAATTTCGATGAAGAATAGTATTTTCCAGAGTGAATAAATTATTTTAAATAAAAAAAAAACTCAATTCAAATGGTAACATTATCAAATGGCAACAACAGGAATACCTTTCAGCCTCAAGGTATTATTTACAACTGATTCAAACACTGAAATCTCAGTATTAACCCAATTAAGAACGCAATTTCAGACCCGCGTGATGGGTCTTGTGGTCACTAACTTCAAACAGTGCAGTAAAAAAATATGTCAATTAGCATGTAGGCTAATATAGCCTTAGCTAAGAATCTGATTCCAACACTGGAAATCAATTTAAAAATAAAACGTTTATTCAGACTAACACGTAGGCGAAGTATGACCTTGATT
Organism: Megalonaias nervosa; assembly: GCA_016617855.1. Lineage (NCBI taxonomy): Eukaryota > Metazoa > Mollusca > Bivalvia > Unionida > Unionidae > Megalonaias > Megalonaias nervosa. The sequence goes on along the minus strand of JAECUM010092875.1, from coordinate 23,169 downwards.
ACGACCAATGAGTTGCACTCAGTGTTTACCAAATTTTGAACCAAGGCCAGCTAAAAATACAATGAAGCAATACTTTTGTGTTCTAATCAGGCTAAAAGGACTGAACTAAATTTACTGGGAAAAATGTCAAATCCAGTAAAAAAATTATCATTACAATAAAATGTAATGAAACAAAAAAAAAAATAAAAAGAAATTTAAAACTAACACACAAATAATTTAATTACATATACGTAACACTTCCCCCCCCCCAAAAAGATTTATGTAATAAAGCTTTCTTTTTACCATATGTTAATTATACACGAGGTAAAAACACATTATATAAGAACTCTTAAGAATTAAACAAAGTGTACATGAAATCATATTTCTATACACGGGAAAGTGCATCTGCAATTAAATTGTCTTTTCCCTTGATGTGCCTGATGTCAAGATTGTATTCTTGTAAAAACAAACTCCACCTTAATAATCTTTGATTTTTATTTTTCATCTTGTCGATGAAAGTAAGGGGGTTGTGATCACTAAACACAACCAACCGGAGAAGGAGCTGTACTAATGTAAACTTCAAAATGCTGTAATGCCAATATTAAAGCCAAACATTCCTTCTCGACTGTTGAGTAATTTCTTTGGTGCTTATTTAATTTCTTAGAGAAATAGCACACTGGATGATCAACACCATTTCTATCTTCTACTGTTCCAACCCCAACATCACTTGCATCAATAGATAGTTTAAAAGACTGACTGAAATTTGGAGCTGTAAGAACCAGTGCAGTTTTAAGTATGGCTTTTAACCTATTAAAAACCTCCTGACATTTTTCAGTCCAAAGAAACTTGTTTTTCTTGCTCAACAAGTTTGTCAGGGGTTCAGCAATATTAGAAAAATTGGAACAAAATTTCCGATAGTATCCAGCCATACCTAAAAATCGCATTATCTGCTTTTTACTGACAGGCACAGGGAAATCAGAGGTAGCATTGACCTTAGCATCTATAGGTTTAACTTGACCATGTCCCACAATATGTCCTAAAAATGTCACACAAGCACGGCAGAACTCACTTTTAGATAAATTTCGATGAAGAACAGTATTTTCCAGAGTGAATACATTATTTTAAACAAAAAAAAAAACTCAATTCAAATGGCAACAACAGGAATATCTTTCAGCCTCAAGGTATTATTTACGACTGACTCAGAAACACTGAAATCTCAGTATCAACCCAACTAAGAACGCAATTTCAGACCTGCGTGATGGGTCATGTGGTCTCTAACTTCATACAGCGCAGTAAAAGAATATGTCAATTAGCATGTAGGCTAATATAGCCTTAGCTAAAAATCTGATTCCCACACTGAAAATGAATTTAAAAATAAAACATTGTTTATTCAGACTAACATGTAGGCAAAATATGACCTTGATTACGACCAATGATTTTCACACAGTGTTTACCAAATTTTGAACCAAGGCCAATGAAGCAATACTTTTGCATTCTAATCAGGCTAAAAGAACTGGATTGAATTTACTGGGAAAAAGTCAAATCCAATAAAAAAAATTATCATTACAATAAAATGTAATGAAACAAAAATAAAATAAAAAGAAATTAAAAACTAACACAAATAACTTAATTACTTATACGTAACAGGTGTGAAGACACCCATTCATGTGCTCGTGTACATTTATGGGTCTTGTTTCAAACTTGTTTGGAAACGTTAATGGCTCTGGCAGTTTCGGTGAAGTCTTAGAAAGTAATGACAATTAAATAGCTTGTTTAGGTGGGAACTAATTAAATATTTTACCAAAAATTTGTAATTGCAATTATGAAATCTATCTAGCTATTTGTACCAGTTAAAATTAATTACATTGTATAGTTTCTGCCATGCTTATTTTAAATCAAATGGCCAAAATACATGGTTTAAAGTTTTATTAAGACCATGTAGGTATACACCACTCCCTCGATAACTCGCGAAGCTGCTTGTAACGTGGGGTCAGGCGTGTATCCCATTTTTTAAACCAGAAAAAAAGAAAAATTTGATCCCTATTTGTTGAACTTGAAGAAAATCGTGATCAAAATTGGTAATGGAAACTTTGATATATCACTTGTTTGATCATCGAAAATGTAACATAGGACCTGGAAGATTTAATCAACTTTAGGAAATATTAACTTTTAAAATGAAGTCATAAATTTTGTTGCAGTTTTTTTCCAAACAACATTCTTAGTACACCATAACTGACGATATTCAAGGAAATTTTGATCAATGAAAATGTCACTTACGTCTAGTGGGGGCAGTACTTTAATAAATACCAATTAAATAATATTGTTATCAATTGAAATTTGTGTTCTAGTTCTATTGTTTAGTTCAAGTGTAATCATCATAAATGTAATGTTTCCTTGTAATTAAACGTAAAATGTGTCAATCTACCGTAACAGTTATGTCCGTGAGCCTTTCTCTGAGAACCTAATTAAGTGCCGACATGTTTTGATATCGGACTAGCAGAAGCATTTGTTGTATTGTTGCACTAAATAAAAAGCTGGCCTCCTTTTCTATTATCATGTTAATTACGTCTTCTGAATCAAATAAAGGAGGTGGAATAAACAAAAAAAAAAGTTAAAAGGCATACAAATCCTACATGCTTAAGAACCAGCGGCCCCTGTCATATGTTGGGTAACTCATTTCAGTTGATCAATCGAACACTTATAAATGTTACTGTATGTAATCTAATTAAACTAACTTAAATTAACCTACTCAATCATAACTGATTAAAGATAGCAAAGCAACCAAGGGAAATGGGTGCTTCATAAAATAAAGAGCTCTGTTTCACAGATACGGACCATTGCGGGGAAAACGTGTTTCAGAGAATTCCTGAATTCGCACGTAGAGATTCCTCCAGAATAACAAAATAAGAAGTTTCACTGTTCCTTGCAGTGAAATCACAGCATCAATATTTTACTAACTGAACAATTCAATAATTGAGTTTCGACATAGACGATTATTTCATGAAATGTTGCGCTGTTTTTTTTTTGACAAAAGGAATCTTGTTTGGTAGTGTATCAACAGTTAGTCTGGTTCTCTGCTTCGTAAGCTACTTGTCTGGCAAAATAGTATTTACACCACTCTGGGAACCAGACTAATCAACAAAACAAAAAGTCGTGACGTACTACACGAATGTTTTCACGTACTTTGTTGGTTGTTGAAACCAGTTGGAATTATGTTACCTGTTCTTTAAGATGTTGGACATTTTGAAAATAAATGTAATTTATACAGAACAATGAACAACTTCATCAGAAAAAGCACTTTATTGACAATTATTCTCGACGCGATTATAAAACGAGGATTCAGTAATTAAACAGAACACCCCCCCCATTCCGCATTCTATGGATGTCTAGTGGATTTTTTGGAGGTCCCTCAGTAACTCGCGCCCTTGCCTATAGTGCGGTCGACGTTTTTGGACCCCGATGTTCACAAGTTATCGAGAGAGAGGTTTTGTTATAAAGTTTTATCAAGACCAAATACCTTTGAATCTGACTGAGCAGATTGGTTCAGGCTGGCATGCAGTTTCTCCACTTTTGGTCGAAGAATGTCATCTTGTCGTTGTAGCTCCTGATCCACTTGATCCTGACAGGATGAGCATAGCTTATACACCCGCTCTAAATGGATTTTGTGTGCTGCAAACTCTGCATCAAAATTTGCCTAAATTATCAGAACACAGTATTAAAATATGTTGCTAATGACAATTTTCATATATGTAATTAATGATTTATTAACAAATATAGTCAAATAGAGTTTACCAAAATTATAATGGTGCTGAATATTTCATGCCAATTAAAAAGCCTTCAGAAGCCAACATATCTAGTGTTGAAAAATAGAAAAGTAGAGAAATGTAGACCAAAAGTTCCATAATTATTAACTGGTTTGGAAATGTGCATCCATTTATTATATACTTAAATGTGAAATATTGAGACTTTTTGGCAAAATAATTTCCACATTTTCTTCATTCCTGTGTTTTCACATGTGAAAAATGTCTCCTTATATTTTCACATGTGAAAAATATATCCTTATATTTTCACGTGACAATACAAGATTTCCCATCATGCCATGTGATGCTTCATTGTGTATGCCTACAAAAGTTGTACCTGCAACAAAAAAAAAAGAAGAAAAAAAAAAAAGAGTACCTTGTGAGCCAGAACAAATACATAGAAACTGCCTTACATTTCAGATATGGTAATTAATCCTTGATAATGAAATCTGACCATACTGTTCGTGTCTTGCTGAATTTATTTAAACTTACACCCTTAACAACAATAAAAACCCAGTGTGATGCATTTGTGAATTGGACTTGCATTGTTTTCAGATAGGCTAAAATAGTAGACAAAAATTTAATCTACTGTGACAGATTATGTCAACCCAATCCTACCACTTTCTCAAGTTACATATATTTATGTGGCTATGCAAGCGAGGTGAATTTATGAAATGGGGTGCATGTTGTGCTGAAGAGTGAGTTTAATTTTCTAAACTTCAGTTCTGGACCAAATTTGGTACGTAATAAAAAGAAAATTTTCTTTTCCTATGTTAATACAGAATATATTTCATCTTGTGGTACCAAACTATATATTTTAACTCAGGGCTTTGCCAATTGTTGTAATATGATGACTTTGGTACCATACAATGAAATATATCTGTATTAACGTAGGAAAAGAAAATATCCTCCGTGTATTCCTGATAAATATTAACTCTGTCATTTATGTCTTTTACCAAATGAGGAAATTCAAGCAAACAATTGAACTCAAGTTTACAAAAAAAGTACTCACATGCATAACATATTCATATGTGCATCCCCGCCCCCTTAAAAACACACAGTTTCACATTCAATGTAAAAAATCTAAGATTCCAAGGCTTTTTATCCAACTACATAAAAATAGTGAGATAATAAACTACTGTGCAATACATGTAAATAGTTAAGTTGCAACTTACTTCATTCATTGGTTCAAATAGAGCAGTTTGTTTTATTTTCAGCTGCTGATTTCGATTGCAGCTTTCACACAGGACATCATCATTGAAATGAATTCATCCTGCTTGCAGCCGACTGGGTAGTTCAGGTCATCATGAAGCTGAGCAGGGATGGGCTTGTTGTAACCACCAGTCTGAAAGTTAAATAACACTGTAATAAACTGTACATGTTCTTTTATGTATGTGTATACATATACAGTACTCCTAAGATTAGCGGCATTGTTTTTTGGGTGGAATCAATTCATCTAAAAATACAGTATGGTCACTGTTTACTGGGTATTGTACTCTGTGCATTAACAGTATTAGAGGAAAGAATTTACCCAATGGAAAATCCATGTTTCTGAACCTGTGAAGGAAAGAATTAGGTTTAGACTGTGTATCAACAGTTTCTTTATAATGGAGAGGAATAAATACCAGTAGGTATGTGTGTTTTAAATTTTTAACATAGCTTTAACAATTTTCCAGTCATACTGCTACAATGTCTGCAGTGTGGTAGTCTATAGATGTCTAGCAATGAGGAATCATGCCACAGACATGTGGCATGATGTCCCACCCAGTCACATTATACTGACACCAGGCCGAACAGTCCTAACACTAACCCCTTAATGGTGAGCACCAAGAGAGGCAGCTGCTAGTACCACTTTTATAAGTCTTTAGTATAACTTGGCCAGGGTTCGAACACACGACCTCCTTTGTTTAATTTAAATTCAGTGTAACATAAAACTATGGTAAAAGTCAAGTTAGATATACATGTCTCCCAGTTTGCACTAGATCCAGGAAAAGAAGTATTTTTATATAAATATTTTAAAAGGATCATATATTGGTAATGTAATTTCTTTATTTTTAATAGAGATGCTCTGAAATATCAGAAATCTGTATTGTGGACATTCTTTGTTTTGTATCATAATTTCACAATACCTTTATCATGAATCAAATGGGATTAATATTGTTATTACAACATCACTGTGGTATAAATTACAATGTAATAGCATTATTCACACCTACTGGTACTGATTGCTGTAATGGCCTAAGTGGTTTGAGCATCTGATGACTGAATAACAAATACCTAATTGCCAGAGGAAACCCACCATTAAAATCTTTTAGCGATCTGGCTGCAGTCTAAGAGATGGAGATATCAAATGATACAGTTAGCTTTATTCAGAGAGAAATCTGAAAGTTGAAAGGGGACAGAACTTACAGACCGAGAGAGAGATTGAGATAAATGAAGCCAAAGAAGCATGAAATGTAGGTCAAAATGACCTTTTGATAAGATCGTGTTGTACTCAACAAAACACATCCTGATGCCAAGTTGGCTGACAAATAATGCCAGAGAAACTGACATCAATGCAAAATGTAATTAGCATGACGCTGGAATTAAAAATGTCTGAGAAATAGACCTAACTGCAAAATTTAACCAAGGTGTCGGAAAACAGATTGACAAATGTGACACTACTCCTTGTGAGGCATATAAGGATGAATCCATGGGGGGCAGGAGGCAGCAGGTCAAAAGAAGTTCCATTGATTTCTGGTATTATCATTTATAATGTATGCATACTATTTAAACTTTGTAATTTAATATGCTGATTTGTTTTACCAGACAGGGTTAAAAGTTCAATAATGTGAACCAGAAAATCTATCTTTATGAACAATATCAATGCTGTTCTGCATGTTTTTCTGATTTTCAAAACTAATAGCATTAAAAGACCCGTCATGGCCGTCATTTGTCTTTGAAACAAATACCTTCTGTGGAATAATCTGAATGAGAGGGAGATTGAAATGTTTATACTATTTAGATTCATATGTATGTATGTATGAATGTAGGTATGTATGTTTGTAGCTGAATAGCACATCAGCATAATCCTGCCTACACAGTGCCAATTAAAGCACAAGACTGAAATATAAACTTGCTAAATGCTTTACAATGATAAACACTTCCAAAAAATGCAAACATGCTTTTCTACAACATGGAAGGTAAATCTGCTAAAATTCTGTAAAAGATACAGTATGCACAGAGTACTGACCATATTTCACTTGTGCTTGTGGAGGGCACAGCTGAGCATACTGCAGTGAATATGTCAGTGAAATATTTTGCTTTAGCTGTAGACCTCTCACCAGGTGTAACTTTCACTCCACTACAACAGTGGATTCTACCTGGCCAATTTGTGGATTACCACTATATCTCAAAAGGACTTACTGCAGAAGTCACATCATGGGTTGTAAATTAGGTCTATTACCCAACAGCTCTGTATAGCTCAGGCCTGACTCCACCTGTAAATTTTCATGGTGTACTGGCTTATACTTTGGTGGATACTACACAGATGGGAGTGAAAAATGGTCAATACATTCTGTGTACTGTATATAATTAAAATTAAAGATAAATGTTAATATGCATACAAGTAACTTGAGTAGTGCATTATACACCTACTCTATGTTTAACAGTCCTGTAAAGGCAGCATAAGGCCAACTCTGGTGATCATTAAACAATGGGCCACAGATTTTTTAAGTAAAGTATTTTTCTATGAGAATTTTTCTACCCAATCACACTGCTTACAAACCCTCCCAACCCCCCTGCCATGGAAGCATCCTCATCAGTATCTTGCTCGGCTAAAGTTAGCGACACCTGGCAGTGCCAAGTGGCGGCAAGAGTTATTGCCCTTTGTCTATTGAAATAGAAAAAAAGACAATTTTCATCTTTTAGGTGGTGCTCTACAGTTTCGTATTTTGCATATTGTAAGAATTTTAAAGAAAAAATTTCCCCAGGTTTCCTCACTGGTTCTACTGCTATTTAAAAAAAACTTGTATATCTTAGGTCTTGTTCAGAGAACCTTTAATTTGGTATATGATTGATGGGTGTATAATGGGTTATAGAGCATACAACTTGGCCTTACTCCAGATGTTCACCTCTCAAATAGCTGCTAGCTCCACTTGCTCATTTTCACTTGTGAAAAAAAAAGAGCCAATAACTATTTTTTTTTACATTTTATGTATTTCCTAATTCATTCATTGCACTTTCAGAAGATGGTATTGTCTTGTCTTTCAAATTCAATTTCCCTATCTTAATAACTGCTAAAGATAGTGTACTTCAGACTAATTCAGGCTGATTTTTTAGCACAAGGGAGCAGTCATTTTAGTTAGCTGTATGCTTAGATCATGTACAATTTCCACAAGTACAATATCGAAAGAAAAGTCAGCCACAGTGCAAAGTAGCAGAGAGGTATGCCAACATTCCACTGTGCATGTTTCAAATTTGAACAACTTCACCTTATATAAGTCACTCTCTCAAAAGTACATAACTGGTGAGTGCCCCCTTAGTAGGGCTAGATTCGCGAGGCAGCAGGCTAATATTCCTAATGTAATGTGATTGCAGAATGTATCAAAGGAGAAAATTAAATCTTTCTATTGATTTCTCAAACAATTCATATTTATTAACCATCCCATGAGTAATGGAAGTTGTTCTAATAACTGGTAAATCAGAAATTTTTACATTACGATTGACTGAATATACCATTTGAACATTTGGGAAAAAAAGCATCTAAGATGTCCAAAAGCTTCTAGTACATAACAAATTATACATCTGATATCAGGTCCCAACTTGTACAAAGCATAAAAAAATCTATTTTTTTAAAATAAGAGTTGTAATCTTTATAGTATATGTGACTAGCATATCATTTTCATTGTTCTGGTCAATAACAGAAAATTCTGTTAGCACAATTTTTTTAATATGCTGTCAGAGGATTTTTCAATAAATGTTAAAGATTTTTGTTGGCTATTTTAAGCTGTCACAAGAGTTAAAACCATGAAAGCATCTACCTCAGGCAATACAGGTCATAAGTAAAGTGGAAGGGGGACTCGGTTTAGTTACCTCATTAAATCCATTGTACTGGTCACAGTGTGGACAATCCCAGCAATTTCTGTTGCCATAAGGCACCACTGTGTCCTGGTTACAGAACCAGCAGTTAACATGGACTGGAAACTTTGGCCTGTAGAGGGTAAAATGACACATATGATTACAGGGTTTACACATGGAAACAAAATCTGACAGGAATTAACACCTTCTTTGTCACACATGAGCACATCACATGCATGTACCTTTGCATAAATTCTTGGTAACTGGCAATACATGTACTTGTTTGTACTTGCAGTGTATGAATCAAGAAATAATTAAAAATGTAATGATGTAAAAATATCCTATCAGTTTTGTTCTCATTTTAAGGGAGATGCTACATCCTGCCACCCACCAGATGGTGGTTTGCTCTTCATGGATGCACCCTGCCCCAGGTGTCACGCTGCCAGGCAAAGTGGGCGACTAAAAAGTATTAACTTCGCCTTCTTTTGTTAGGAAAGCAAAAACAACTTCACCATGTGTTTTTTCTGACATACAATCTGTGACAGTAGTTTATAACATTTGAGATGGTTCATCACCCTAACCAGGTAGTTCTGACAGTGTCATGTTGTAGCCCAAGGCAAAATGTATTACATGCAGTGTTGATAACAATCATGCCAACAAACTCTTACATTCATGGGCATGTTTCGAAAGATGACTGACCATTAACCCCTCCTGAGCAAGTTCTCACTGCCTGATTTCTGCAAGTTACCATTTGACGATGAAATCACACCAACTTCTGTTGAAAATCTAAACATCAATATATAAAGATTGTTTTAAGAACAGAATCGGTGTAAAACAGTTTCTAATATAAACAAAAACAAAGACTGTAACTGTCATGATTGCAATATTTTCTTTATAAATCAGTTTGAAGCAATAGTGAAACAATAAATTTTAACGGCAGACATCGTTCTTTCTAGGAAATACCACTTCATTAGTGTCTGTTTTTGTAAATCATTGGACAAATATATTAAGGGAAATGTACAATCATAGAAAGCAAGGTCTAAATATCATGATACAGAACATTTGGCATAAAAAATGTAATCATGTAAGTCAGAAATTATTGGGACAACGCTCTGTGTAATTTGAGAAGCGCTGTAAGGTCAAGGTTGTTTTCTCACATCATTCATTTTTCTGAAAGCAAAAAAAGCAGTGAAGCAAATATATACAGAACCAATGCATGACATCTCATGTTACAGGGGTTGTTTCAAAGTAGTTTAGGAATTGTTTTGACTGCCATTATACAGTTAACTTTCTGAAAGTAAAAGAATTAAGTGGTAGCTGATTCAGCATTTTTACCAACATGCATTTACAAAATACTGTAATCTAGTTACTCTTATCAGTTAAAATTAATTACAATGTATAGTTTCTGCTGTGCTCTTTTAATATCCAAAGTTCCAAACAATCAAACTTTCAAATATGAATACAATGGGTATGAATATGGTAATTTTTATGCACATACAAAATGTCTTTATAATAAACATATATATATATAATAAACAAAATTTTCAACTTGAAAATAAAGCACTGCTTAAAACCAATGGTAAATGCAAATATGCATATGTGTTTCTTAAAGAAGCAGTGGTTTCGCCCTGCCTTTTGCATGATCTCTGAGTAGAGGTACACGGCACTAGTGATATCCCTTATGGAGCAATGCTATTAAACAACAATAGCCACAGGAAGCTTCTTTTCATTCCCTAATCATCAAAGGTCACAAACAAAAGCCAACTCTCTTGATCTCAGTGAATTTGAGCTATTGCTTAATCCAATAACTGTTTAAAATGTGATCACCTGTTTTCATGCCTATTATACCAACTGTCCTAACAAAAAGTCTACTGTCCGTTTCACAATTACATGTAAAGCTGTCACTAATTTTATTTAGAAGCAATTTCCAATGATAACGGAATAAAAGTGTTTGCATGAGAGAAAGAGAGAGAGCGAAAGATGTGTAAATGAGTGCACATGTACACAGTTGTAGTTGTCTTGATTTCATGGGGGTGTATTTAAATCATTAGATTGGTTTTATTTTTCTCTTTACTAAATAGCTAAACTAAATCCATGCATCTTGGTAGCTTACTACTGCTAATAATAATAGATGTGAAATAACAATAATGATAATACTACTAATAATAATGCTAATGCTCTTCCGTTCTTAGGACAGAAATTTATCCAGAACCATGTTTGAGAGCTGAACCTGCCTTAACAAGTCTACATAGATGGCTGCTGTATACAGGTTTGCATCTCCAGGTGTTTAATGTGTAGCACAGGGTAGCATTCTCTGTGTGGATTTCAGATATCTACTTTGCATCAATTACCCCATTTTTCACTTGCAATTCAACTCTGATAAATTATGCCATCCATCATTGAGATGGTGCCATCAGAAGACTTTATCATGCATAAAATATGCCATCTGTCACTGAGATGGCATCATCTGAAGACTTTATCATGCATTAAATATGCCATCTATCACTAAGATGGTATCATTTTAAGGCTTTATCATGAATAAAATATGCCATCTGTCACCAAGATGGTGCCATCAAAGGACTTTATCATGTATAAAATTCTCCAGTAGCTCACTAGATGTCCTAGGGCAACACTGATTCAGGGTCCAATCTGAAATATCTGGGTGAAAAGATCTCCAAGCAGAATAGGGTGAAGCATTTAAGTGAAAATTTTTAATGTTCAAAATAGTCACTATTAACCTTGTTTTTCATCCACATTTTCACATCAGATGCAGCCATCTCATAGGCTGCTGACAGTAAAACCTACTTGCATAAATTTACTAGTTGCATTGCCATTGTTCGTTTGATTTTGAGTTGCCTACTTCAAATGATAATGACAAGGCTGCAGATGATTAAAATACCGATGAAATGCTAATAAAGCTTTAAAATGTTACATTTCTTATTCTGCTTCACCACAATTCTATCACACAGTTAAAAATACAACCAAAAATAGCTTACAAGAAAGAAATGGCCATCATTTTCCCTGAGATATCTTTTCATGCATTTGTTGAATGAAAAATAAAAAGTTACTATAATTCAACCTTTTTCATGTGTAATCCAAGGGTCAAGAGTTCAATATCTGCACTTGCCAGCCAAGCTTGGCTGCCTCAGTGTGTCCTTGGGAATGACACCAAGCTCCCCATTTTTCTACATAATATATCCATTATTGTGTTTCAAGAGACCTCAAAAGCAACAAAAGCAAACAAAATACAAGAGTTCCTTAACAGAACTGATGCTCAACTCAGCCCAAAAATTTCCAGGAATTCAAGATAATAAAATTTCTTCTTTTTCAACTGCTAAGTGTTGAAAACATCTCTGCTATAATTCAGTGAAAACAAGAGTTACTTGCTGTGGTAGACATACTACATGTCAGATTGGCACCAGTTTCATTCATAACCAAGAGGACATCATCAGAAGTCTTTGTGCTGAAAACACTATGTCAGTATGAACATTCACTGTTCTGGGGAAGATGTGACAGCAAGATTTCATGAAAGTCATCATTCCAACCATACTGGATGTATGAATTGCACCATTTTCATTCTGGACCAACTAGTCACCTAAGAAGTCTATTAGCGAAAATCCAATGTTGATATAATTATCAGTTTGAGAGGAACAGAGACAACATTTTCAAGCTCACCAATATGACAGTGGTGCCATATCTAATCTCCATAGCAAAAAAATAGGTTTCCAGTCAGCTCTGTTGTCTTGGTTCTGACCCTAGCACCCCACCCCACAAGTAGCAAAAAAATTTACAAAAATAATTTTAAAAAATAGAATAAAAACTTGACTGATTCATCTGAGCCAGTTTAGCCCAGTATTTGAAGCGCTTACTACATTACACACACTAATCATTATAATATACATAATACACCTCTCCCTCGATAACTCACGCACAACGGGGTCCACAAACATAGACCGCACTATAAGTGAGGGCACGAGTTATCGAGGGACCTCCAAAAGTTGAAAAAAATTGGCTTAGATATCGAGAAAACAGCTTAGTATGGGGTGGGGTGGGATAGGGAACTGGGCCGTTTAATGACTGAATGCTCATTTTACAATCACGTCAATAATAATTTTTAATAACGCACTTTTTCTAATAACGTTGTTCGTTATTCTGTTTAAATAACATTTTTCAATATGTCCAACATGTGAAAGGTTGTTCCACTGGTTTCAACAACCATCACGTGTACGCGAAAACATCTGTGTATTACATCACTGCTTTTTGTTTTCTTGATGAGTCTGGTTCCCACAGTGGTGTTTAATAGTATCCTGTCAAATCGGGAGCCAAAGAACGGGGAACTAGACTAACTATCGATACACCACAAAACAAGATTCCTTTTCTTCAAAAACAATCAAAATTTATTTCGTGAGGCAATCGTCTATGTCAAATCTCAATTTTTGTATTGTTCAGTTAGTACAGTATTGATGTCATGATTTCATTGGAAGTAATTATGAAACTTCTTACTTATCATGCTTGAGAATGTCTCTAAGTGCCAGTTCAAGAATTCTCTGAAACTCGCTTGCCCGCAACGGTCCGTATCTGTGAAACCAAGCTCTTTATTTTATGAAGTATTCATTTCGCTTGTTTATCTTTGATCACAGTTACCAACGAGTCTGTTAATTTAAGGTAGTTTATGTTGCATACACAATGACATTTATAACAGTGATTGATCAAATGAAGTGAGTTCACCCGACATACGACCGGGGCCGCTAGATTTTAAGTTTGTAGGATGTTCATGCCTTTTAACTTTTCTTTTATTCCAGCTCCTTTATTTGATTCAAAAGACATAATTAACGTGATAATAGAAAGGAGGCCAGCTTTAAATTTAGTGCAACAAAATAACAAATACTTCCGCAAGTCAGTTATCAAAACAGTCGGCACCTAATTAGACTCTCAGAGAAATGCTCGCGGAGATAGCTGTTACAGTAGATTGACACATTTTACGTTTAATTACAAGAGGACACATTGCATTTATGATGATTTCACTTAAAAGGAACTAAAAGATACAACTAGAACATAAATTTCAATTGATAAAAAAATTATTTAATTGGTATTTATTTATTGAAGTACTGCCTCCACTTGGTTTAAGTGACATTTTCATTGATCAAAATTTCCTTACATATCGTTAATTGCAGAGTACTACCGTTTAGAAAGAAAATGTAAAAAAATTGCACGACTTATTTTTAAATTTCATATTTCATAATGTTGATTAAAATTTCAGGTCCTATCTACCGTTTTCGACAATAAAACGAGTGATATATCAAAGTTTCCGTTACTAATTTTGATTGGGATTTTCTTCAGGTTCAATAAATAGGGATCAATTTTGGGGTATTTTCTGGTTTAAAAAATGGGATCCATGCCTGACCCAGCGTTGTAAGTGGGTTTGCAAGTTATCAGGGCGCGAGTTATCGAGGGAGTGGTGTATTTATAGAAGAGAAAACCTACCTGCCTCCCCTAATTTTAAAACTACTGCTATATGCAGCACATATATTTTGGGGGGCACAATATGGCCACCACACTGGCTTAAATGGACTAGCTTATCATCGATACTTCTCACAGATGACTAGTCAGATTGACATGGTAATTTCACCTTAAGATTTCTTATGTTGTCTGGTTGGTTTTACTGGGGAATGGATTTTCTTGCCATATCTATAATGGCTGAATGGAATCCAAAATGAAAGACTTTATTCAAGGATGTTTTTGTAATGCTTGGTCAAGTTTTGATGAGCAATTTTCTAAAGAAGCCATTTAAATGTTTTTCTTTTCTCCTGCTTTTGCAACAGTGGCTTTATCTGGTCAAACATCAGCATCAGTTGTAAGAAACTGAAATCCCTTCATGCCAGACTGATGCAAGCTGTCGTTAGAAAGTTCATGAAGATCTTTTATTTCTGCTCTGTTGTTGGCCGTCTCCACATTACCTAGGGATTGTGCTATAAGCTATAATTTGTGTATAAATAATAATTTCCTGCACTGTCAAAGCTGGCATCTAACAATATTTACAACTGAAATAATTTCCTTATCAAATCAGGTGTGTTTTTATATTGCCGACTGTCATTCTGGAAGTCAAAATTTATTAAAAGTATCTTGTACAATAGGCATATGTGACAAGCAAGTACGTTCAAGTTTTGTTACGCAAATTTAATCTCTAATGCTTGATCAGTGAAACTAAACCTTTTTGTTTGCTTATGGTGTGTATGTGTGCTTTAAATTTTTAACATAGCTTTAACAATTTTTCAGTCATATCGCTACGATGTCTGCAACGTGACAGTTTATGGTAATGTCTAGAACTGGGGCATCATGCCGCTAACATATAGCAAGATGTCCCACACAGGCACATTATCCTGACACCAGGCCAACCAGTACCAACACTAACCTCCTAATGCCGAATGCCTTGCGAGGCAGCTGTTAGTACCATTTTGCTAAGTCTTTGGTATGACTTGGCCATGGTTCGAAGGAATGTAATTGAGCATAGCTGATACAACAAAATAAACTTTCAATGGTATATTTGAGTATATCTGAGTGAATTCGAGTATATTTGAGTGAAAGAGCAGGCCTGAACAAGCTACCAGGGGAAATACCGACAGGTAAGGAATCGAGTACATGGAGAAGTCGCCCCAATATATCTGAAGTATATATATAATATAGAGAGAGAGAGAGAGAGAGAGAGAGAGAGAGAGAGAGAGAATTATAAATATACACCAGAATGAATGAAAGTGCTATCTCTGGATTGTATAGAAGACTGTTTCATAATAGTAGGCAGAATTAATATTTAATATAAATAATACTATCATACAGGTTAGAGAATTTTTAATTTGTACTCTACAGAGATTTGAACCCAGGTGGGTGGGTAATACAGAGATTTGAACCCAGGTGGGTGGGTAAATGGCACCCATTGCCTTACCAGCACACGTGAGCCCATATTCCATCACAACTAAGCACACATCACCAAAAAATGATGCTACTTAATTGGTACACTCTCATGACAACCTAGTAATTAATTATCTATTTACACAGTTATGAAAGAAATCAAGGTATATAGAATCAATTATAGAGAAATTATAAATATGCACCACGCAGAACGGAAAGTGTATTTCACTCAAATATACTCGAATACTGGGATAGCATTTTCCGTTCTGTCTGGTGTGTATTTATATAGAATCCAGGGATAGCACTGGGGTGAAAATGCACATTAGTGAAATTAGTGGATTAACAGATGGAGAAAAGCCTTCAGATAATCTCCATGTATTTCATTTATTCCAACCCAGGTTTTTTTCTAGTAAATAAAAAAAGGTATTTGGTGATATAATTTAGATATTACTAAAATAAGCAGCAAAGATTAAATTACAGAAAATAATGGGGTTCATTTAAAACAAATAGTTAAATAGTTACAATGACGGGTCTGTTTTTGATGGGTGGCAACAAAATTTATGAGGAAACCTATAACATAGTCTGATATATAATAAATGGGGCTTCACTGAATTGTTTACCATCTTGGACACCATACAGATGATTATGGTGACAGCACAAAACGGCATCAACAACAGCAAAATGTGATTACACAATGACTGATAGCAGACATATACAGGGCCAAATTAGTATTCATAATCTTTGGGGCGACTTCTCCCGACACCAAGGACGAGTTCTCCATGGGGCGAGTTCTCCACCTGCCCTCGTGTTATATCGTTATAGGTTTGGCTCCCCCTGCCATCTATCCATAGACCTATAGTATTCTTTTACATCATTTGTGACTGTAGGGCCAAAATAAGTTCCAATGTATACCGGTCGAGTGGGCACAATTTTTACGCACACCCTCTTCAAGACTTTAGAACCTGGAAAGAGATTTCGACGAGAATGAACCACAGGGACTCGTATTGATGCTTACAGTTTGCCTGTCATACATATACTAATATAATACATATACATGTATGACTGATAGTTAAACTGTAAGCAACGATACGAGCCCCTGTGGAGTGAAAAATAAAAATCCGATAAAAAAAAAAATAACACCATGTTCAAATAAATTAACACCCACCACCCAACGAATAGGTCCTGCCTTATCTTCAAAAATTGCAACACCTACGAATCTCCTATAAGCATACCTAATAAGCCTCCTGAATACACTATAAAATACTGCTAGTAGTGTAAGTGACACTGAAATAAGAGACACTACAAATAGCAGACTCATTTGTAATTTTTGTAAGATGTTTCGCGCCCTGTCAATCAGCACGTGGAATGTAAATTGACAAGGGGACGGCACTCAGTCGTAACGCCGGTCGGTGTAAAAGATAGTTTGGGTAAGGATAAATCTTATCCATTACCTGTCCGGAAGAAATAAATGGCAATAGGCGATAACAGCAACATCAACAATAGCAACAAAGTTCTTTTCGGTACATTTTACTATCTTTTAATAAGTTGCTAATTTTAATGTTCACTACTACTACTACTACTACTACTACTACCATGCACAGGGGCTCGTATCGTTGCTAACAATTTACCTGTCATATATATATATATATATATATATATATATATATATATATATATATATATATATATATATACTATAGTATATGTTTGACAGGTAAATTGTTAGCAATGATACGAGCCCCTGTGCTACCATGTAAATAGCAAACACCCTAAGAGACTATCAGATTTTAGCTTTCAGTAACTGCAAGCGAAGAACAAGAAGTTTTACAATGAGGAGATGAGGAAGATCTATATGAACTTGTACAGGGAAAAAGTACTTTAAGAAAACTACAAGAAATTATTTCCTTTTCTGTGACTTAAGTATATATATTTCATATGCAAGGCTGCATATCTTGAGCTGAGACGCATCAGCTCCATTTGCAAGTATCTTTCAGTTGATGCCACTAAAACACTTGTGTGTTCCTTAGTACTTTCAAGACTGGACTACTGTAACTCAATTCTGTCTGGTTCGTCTCAATATCTACACCAGAAACTTCAAAAAGTTCAAAACACAGCTTCTCGGATCATCCTTAGAGTACCACGATCAGAGCACGCCTCCCCGCTGCTCTGTACCCTACACTGGCTATCCGTTCGATCCAGAATTAAACACAAAATTTGTTCTCTGTGCTACGTTTCACTGACGGGCTCCAGTCCAACATACCTGTCTGACCTCACCCATGTGTATACACCAGCAAGATACTTACGCTCCTCTTCTGACACTCGTATTCTTATTATTCCCACTATGAAAACGAAATTATATGGACAACGTTCTTTTGCATACCAGGGCCCAGCAAGGTGGAACGAATTGCCCACTGAACTTAGACACAAAGACACAGTGATCTCATTCAAGAGCGCTCTTAAAACTCGCCTATTTCAACTGCAAGAACAGACTTAAAGACCTAATAATGTTTCCTTACCTTAAATATTTACAGCATGTTTTCTGTTTTCTAATTTCGTGGTGTTTGTTTTTATTTTTGTAATCATATCATTATATGTTTTTTAAGTGTTGTCAAATGTTGTAAAGCGCTTAGAGCTTCCAAAGATTAGGCGCTATACAAAGTCCTCATTATTATTATTATTATTATTATTATTATGTTGCTATTTTTCATTGTCGTTATGGCTGTTAACCTAAGGCTTAAATGCACAGGTTCCGTGTTGCTATTTTCATTGTCATTATGACTGTTGAACTTAAGTCAAAATACATACATAGATTTAATGTTGCTATTTTTATTATCGTCGTGGCTACTGAAATAAAGCCTAAGTACATCGATTTCATGTTGCTATTTTCATTGTCGTTATGCGTATTAAACTAAAACCTGAACACAGGTTTAATGTTGCTATCGTTCATTGTCGTTATGACTATTAAACTAAAGTCTAAATACGTAGATTTAATGTTACTTTTTTCGGTGTCGTTATGGCAATTAAACTGAAGTCACATGCTACTCATGCATGAAAACTAGAGACAAAACCGGAGCAAAGAACTGAAGAGGTCAAAACAACAGTAAGTGTTTAACCACCATACTATCACACAACATTCATTAACAAAGTAAGAATAATCCTGCGATGTTGTGAAAATATTCGATCTTGTGACAATTAAATGTCATAAAGAAAGAAAATTATCAGCATCCTTTATGACTAGGCACTTAATACAGATTTCACTGTGTCATATAGTATGTTGTTGTTGAAACTTATGAATTTCAAAAATTCCATGAAAACTTTCATTTATTGAGTTGTTCAAGGTTGTTGTAACAGTAGGATACTCTGATTTAAGCTAGGATAACAGAAAACAATTTAACATTTCTGACTGACAATATTTTTCCATCTGTATTTTAAAGAACATTTCTGTTTATATTTTGTATTTTAAATATGCGGTATGGATGTCCATGAACAATCATGAGCACAGTCTGAAATTATGATGTAAGTGTTTGCAGTGTATAAGCGGTGAGTTCTAGCAATATATTGAATCACGCTGCATTAAGATTGAAAATTTGCCTCAGAAGAGAGAGTGATAATTGTATCAATCTTAGTATATTGTTTCAATAGGATAGAACATATTACGATTTTTATGTACAATTTTAAAAATATATTATTTGTAGAGTTATTGTAGTAATTTATCTTCCTTGCGTATGTATGTATGTATGTATGTATGTATGTATGTATGTATGTATGCGCTTATTCAAAGATGTATCGGGTGCCCTTGGAGGCTAAGTGGTCTGAAGCGGTCGTCGTTACCAATCAACTGTCATCACACCTTTGTCCGCGTGTGCTGGAGAGAAAACTTGCTAGTAGCGTCCCGTGGGTCTGTGGTTCGTACCGGGTTTTTCCCTTGTTCTTCCTCCACCAGTTATAATTGTTGCCACGTATGGCCTATAATGCTGAAAAATTATACTTGACAACCACCACAAATTTACATATGATTATCTGAAAACATGCGGAAACGCTGCATTCCTATATATATAATATGATACTGCAGCGTTTCCGCAGTTAGTCAACCGTTAACGATTTATTCGGATTCATGATCGAATATGCTAAACCAATGATTGACGCTCCATATATGAAATTTTAACATTATCATGTGATCGATGCCGTACGAATTTTCATCTTCATCAGAAAAATCTTCGCGATAATAAATATCATCCGGATCGAGGTCTTCGTCACATGCGTTACGGGTAATAATTATATCGTTGCCGCCGTAGAATCCCTGGCAATCCCAGTAGTAATTAATCCAGCTAGGATCATCCATGAATTTTGATCTTGGCCACTCGGGGTATTTTATAGTATAATCTGATCTCGCTGAATCTTTTTTGTTATCCGCGGTAAATGTAGCACCAAATCCTTTATAGATTAATTTAAATTTCTCGATAACATTTTTCATGGTTAATTTTTTATTTTGGATCCTCATTTCAGGAAAAATACTCGACCAATTTTTCATTAGTTCGTCATAAACGTCCAGATGACATTTATCGTCGATCATCATCCTGATTTTATTTCGGAATTCCTCACCGATAACTTTTGCTGTTGGCTTCGATAAACGATCAGAAACAACGTCGGGCATATCAAATACTTGCAGAATATTTTTAACCGCGGTTAATTTCTCACGTGGTGAAATTTTATCTGATCGAAATATTTTTGCATCAATTACGTGCCCGCCAAAAAATTTATCCACGATCGCATGTTGAGCACGTTTTAATCTCGTAATGTTGTTGTACAATTTCTCAACGTGATCTGCTGGTAGCTCTCCAACATCGCATTGGAACATGTGGTTCAGAAATAATTTCTTAGTTTGATAAGGTTCAACTTGATCGCTAGAATTATATTTGTGATATTGGTTTCCACGTGAACTTCAGCAGATTGTTTGATCCGATCGCCAACGCAGGTTTTCAGAAATTCATCTACGGCAGGAATATTGATAATTTCTGCATTTGTTGGACATTTGATGCTGTTTTTTAGCTTCCCTGTGGTATAATCGTCTGGCTGGGTCTCAACGATCTCGTATCCGGTATTTCGCATCATCGTTTTCAACCTCGGCGTGAAATACAATCTGGAATTGTTCTCGTCGATAATGTCGCTCAGATACGCAAATCCGTATGATGTTTGTAATTCATCGAAATTTGGACTTCTAGTTAATTTTGTTCTTTCGTCGATCAATCGTTCACGATGAATGATTAATTTTTCTAGATCTTCGCGATTAATCGGTAATTTGCAATCTGAATATTTTCTGGTCGCCGAATAATGTATTTCGTTCAGGCATCGAAATATATGGATTGCTTGTTTGGTAGCTTCAACCGAACCTAATTCCTCAGAGAACACGAATAACGTCGTGAACCTTTCATCGATGATACTGACTCCGGCTTCCAACGTATGGTTGAAGATCACAACATTATAGTCGGCGAAATCTAACTTCTTCTGAGCTGGATCTGTATCAGCGTGATAGTATTTGACCTTAAATCCTAAATGTTGTAAATGTTTTGACAAACTTTCCACGGAGTAATTGGTTCTATGTTTGATATGCGCATGGACTGCTGTTTTATCTCCGGTTGTTTTGTTGCGATTTAGTTGCGCCAACAACGATACTAAACTATTTATGTGTGATATTTCAACGATAAACTTCTTTCCATGATCAGGTCGATAATCGTTAATGATAAATTTCATGGACGAACGGCCCAATTTACCCCTGAACAAAATCAAATCGTCCTCGTTGGCATCTGCATCCAAAACGATTAATCGTTTACATGACATTAATCCAGCAAATCTACTCCATCGATCCTTACCGTGCTGGACCGAACAAAGTTGTTGTCGCCGAATTCCGTGGTATTCGTCCACGATAATCACATCAGGAATTCCTCGTACTCTGTGTAGCGATTCGTATTGAACCACAGCACGACGAGGTTGGTCAGGTTTGAATACAATATCACCAATAATTTCGGAATACGATTCTGTTCCGTAATCGGACTTAACCTTTTCGGTAAATGTTTTACGATAACTGATCGCTAACACAGATTGGTCAGGTCGAAGTGAACTCCAGACTGCTTCTGACTTGCCAAGTCCACATACTGAACCATCGATGTAGTCCTTGTCCGGGATTATTCTGCAACCTGGGCCACCTTCGTGTTGAGGAACTGATGTATACGATAAATCAGGATTTCGGTCATGAAAATATCCCGGGAAATGACATCTACTTCGAATCGATATAATATGTTTAAGGTATTACTTGTCGACAGTACGTTTTCCCGATGGCGCTATCGGAAATTCATCAACGATCTGCTGAACTTCAACGTTACTGGATTCTCCATTAACGATCCTCTGACTTTGCTCATCAACAGTATCTTTATCGATCTGTACGGTAATTTGCTTTCCTGTGGTCCGTGGACAAATAACGGAGTAATAGCTATCATTAATAAATACTAGACAATTATCGCACTTGTCCTCCATAGAATCATTAAGATAATTATACCCGTGACGACGATCGCAAATTTTGCAATAGTGCCCCGGTTTTCGTGATATTGTCATTCTGTTCTGTGATACGTTTCCAATTCCGATGAGCTGGTCTGGTTCATCCGTTAACGCAGTAGAAATTCGTTCTAGGTCTTCCAGAGAAATATTATCAAATCCAGGAATGATTTTGTTGTCGTTGGATTCATTAACGCCAATTCTAACATAATTCGGTTGAATTGAAATAGGACAAACCAGTAATTCTGATGCGGTAAAATCACCGACGGGATAAATCAATCGTTTACATAAAGTATTCTTGTGCGAATGAGATTTCGTTTTGTTCAACTTGATGCTGTATAATTCAGCTTGGCGATCTACCTTCCACATCGGATTTTTCTCTCTACAAGTTTGTTCTGTTAATTTTTGTTGTTGATCAAAAGTTATTGGTGTAGTTTTACACATGATGTGATATATAGAATCTATGTTGGGGTTTGGACCGAGACAAGGAAATCGCAGTCAAGGGGTTACATTATTTGTCTCCGCACGAGGCTTGACGAGTGGGAAGACATATAATGTAACCCCGCGACTGGGATTTCCTTGTCTCGGTCCAAATCCCAATGTAGATTCTTTTTTCTCACCCAATATTATCCTTTAAAGTAAGAAAGAATACCGTTACTTGTTCAGTATAGTTCACGCGCCAATGTTTACATGCGGTGCATTAATACAAATATGTTAATGAGGGCTGTGGCGTGACGTGTCATCCGAAGTACACAGTTTTTATGCGTGAGTCAAAACAAAATAACAACATTAAACGTTGCATAGTTTTTAGGTATCATCACATTTAATATATGGATGTTATATGAAATTAACAATAAATACTTAATATTTATTACAA